>JAGWCC010001600.1:0-18646 GCA_022651775.1 Drusus annulatus | reverse complement strand
AACCGACAAGTCCAAAAGTCTTGATGGTGTAGTACTTACCTTAAATTGAATATATATTTTAAGCTACCAGTTGACTATTTATCGATTGTAAAAACGATATTAAACATATTTGGTAGATAGAGGTTTAGCATAATTATTTGTGTAACGTCGCTTTACAGATAAGTAGGAAAGTTTTACATACTAACGCAATTAGAAGATCATCTCAAATTACATAAAGTTGTAAAATTCCAACGTATGTTTAAAATGTTATAATTATAACGCTATACTTATAAATGTTAGTCAAAAGCTAAGAAAACAAAATGTCACATCAAGAAAGGTCTAATTAAACTTTAGCATGCAATCACTTACTTCGAACTTCATCTCGAATTGAAAAAAATATATATTTGTACGTATTAATACCGTCCGGTCACAGAACCAAATAAAATAGTTAGTCAAAAACGTTCCTTGATTTTCCATTGTTCCGTTGTAATGTCGAGCCTTTTCGCCTTTCATACGAAACATGGCCGATTTCGTTATGGACAACATTGAGGTATGATTCGTATTACTAAAGAGATTTTTCTTCCAGGTTTTTTTTATGAATTACGAGCAATACCTACAAACAGTGCCTCCGAAATAATAATTGTTAATTTTACTAATTGACAGCTCTGAATTATCAATCAGAATTATATTTCCAGAGTATGTATTCTGTATAACTAGTACGCGGTGATAAAACAGTAATACAGTGTCAATCATTCTTGCTTATCTAGGTATTAGTGTAGAAACTATCAGCCGTTAATTTGCTGAAAAAAAAATGTATGGTGCAATGTTTAAGTATGATGAGAAAATCAATAGTAAATTGTTTTGTGAATATGAATTCATAATATCACAATGCAAACTATTGATTACCCTCAAATAAATAAATAAATGATAATGGTAAAGAGATTTCAATCTTTTCTGCAATGCATTATGCCCAACCTTCGGGCGCTATAATATAGAGAAAAATATTATATTGTACAAAAAAGAGTGTGACTTTCGAGAGAAGCCGGATAGTAACTACTAGTCAAAAAATAATACGACGTTGTGTTTGATTTCCAGTTAGTGATTTAATTTCTCGCACTAGCAATACAATTACGTATATAAATAATTTTCATATAAAAATATTTGGACAGTATAAAAATATTTTTGCTTTGAAGAAAGTACGTTGGTGCCATACGGTTCTGAATTTTGCTAGCTACATGGGAAAGTATTTTTATTTAAAACCAGTTGTTTGTCATCTTCACCCGCCCCTTGCGTCTGTTGGATATCTGCGTGTTGTTGAGGATTCCCGCCAGATAACTTATCTTTGGGAGAGCGCTCCCGGACTCTCCGTCACTGCTGGAGTAATCCAATTCTTTTGACTCGTTTTTTGCTTTTGATTTCAGTTCCATGTGCTCTTGGAGGTCTTTCAGGGCATTGTCGTCGATTTTAGCGAAACTCTCCCTCTTTCTTCGTTCCAAAAGCTTCACTCGTTTATGAAAAATATTTGATCCTAATACCATTGTTGGGTTACACAAATCCAGCTGTGGGGGAGACTCTATTTTGGGGGGCTGTTCTTCCTCCTTCAAATCCTTTTCGAGCAATGTTTCAATTTTAGATCTTTCGATGACCTTATAGTCACTTTCGTGGTTAACTACTTTTAATGGTATTTCTTCTTTCACGGGAAATGTCTTTTGTGAAACACTGTGATTCAATTCAACCGGATTATCAACATTCGTGGATTCGAAGTGCCTGCACAAGTATTGACGTTGGTAATCTTTCGACCGATTTGATTTGATTTCTTGCAAGATGTGTGAGACCGTTTCGTCTTTATTGTTGTTTAAGTCGGAGAATTTAAAATGTTGAGTTTTCACTTTCAGCTCGTTGAGCTTCCTTCCAGAACTTTGTAAGAATTGTCTGTTTGCGTAGTTCCCACTCTGTAATTTCCCGTCGAAGTTATTAACACTTACGACGAAATGATTATTAATATTTTTGAAGTGGATTTCCTTTCCGCTTTTGATTTGTTTCTTGAACTCGGTGCTTGCCAGGCGGTCTTCCCACGTTTGGTTCCTGTGTCCTATCGCCGGCAGCGGGTTGAATGGAGAAAGATTGTCCTTGTGAGACGGTTCAGTCTCCAACATTTTTAGTATTTCACTTTGTGTTTTAGGGCGAGTTTTCTTGTGCGAAGAGGGTTTCTGCACAAAGCCCGTGAGGCGGGGGAGAGAGCAGGAGGGGTCTTGGTTCACGTCACGTCTCGAAGTATCATCATCACGTGTCTCCGAAAGCATCTGCCGCGGCTACATGATCGGCCACAAATCCACTGCTCTGTTTCAGAAGCTTTCAGTTTTATTCCACCAAACATAATTAACAATATCACAAAAGCACTATTTAAATATTATTGACATTTAAAACATATGTATATCTCGCAACCAGTTAAGTAATCAGTCTAAGTTTAAAAATCCTTGTTTTGAAAACTATAAAATAGCATATTGATTCTATTTCGTGTTTTTTAAAATCAGTACTTTTTCTATTCCATATATAAATTTGACTTGTCCGCGAAATAACATGCCCACTCGCCAGTCTCGCCGCTGTACCGGCAGCTTAGTGACAGACTAAAGTACAAACTTCACTAGAATGTAGCCAACGCAGTTAAAGGCTTCACTTCTAAAGGTTTCGTGAATACATTCAATGATAGTTAAATAAGGGCCACCCAGTGAAAAGCAACGTAAAGAATAAAGCCACGATAGTTTCGATTAGAGACGTGAAACAAATACCTTTACTCGGGTTTTAAACTTGCTCGCGAGCTGGACGCTTACGTTAACCAAACAATAACAAGGGGGTATTTTTCGTGGTAGTGGTGGGGGTGATTGGGGGAGAGGTTCCATCGGCGCTCAAAACTGTACTTGGAAAAATGGGAAGTTACTCAGCCTTGATGATGTAAACAAAATAAAACTACGTCATTTGTGTGGTCATTTAGCAGACCCAGTGTAAAATATACTTATATAGAGAGTACCTACGTAGTCACCTCGACATAAACCGTGATTTATTGTGTGTGACAAAGAATTATGAAATTATTATTTCTCGGATAAAGTCGTTTTACAAATTATTTCTAGTCATGAAATCATGGAGCACCTGATTTATTTTAACATTGGGATTGATATATATTTTTTATTTTATTAATGAAGTACTATAATACTTATCTATTCTGCTTTCCGGTTAACTTAAATATCAAAACCAATTACATAATCATCAAAAACTATCCCAGATTTGAAATAAATATCATGATATTTTTCGCATGAAACAAATGGTATTTAATATTTTTAATCTTGTTAATCAAAACTGGTACCTATTATTTTTTTTAAAACATCATCTTTACAGGCTATACACATCATTTAAATATCAACCTTCAATATGTTGTACCTACCAGTGTATACATAATTATACTGCTCGTTAAAATTTCGAGCAATCGATAATTTGACAAAAAAAATACTATTAATATCTCATTGCCCTAACATATTTAACTTTCAATAAAATTATAAGATTTCTTTATTAGAGTATTTTTTCGTCCCCCTTACTAGGAATTTCCCTTTGTTATGGCGGACGAAAATGACAGTTTGATTGGATATAAATTATAAAAGTAGTACCCAAATTATGTTTTTGGTCAGAATAATAAAACATAAAATAATATAAATCAGAGTTTCAAAAATAAAATTATACATATTAAAAGAAGAAATATGTATTTTAGTAGATACAAGGCAAAAAAAATTGACAGTAATGAATATTTAGGCAATATAATAAAAGTAAGAAATATAAAGGTATTTTTTACATGCGATTTTTTTAAGTACTTACAAAAAATAGCTTTATCATAAAAAACATGTACTCAGTATTTGAAAAATCTATGAAAAAAACGGATTAATAATGTAAATAAATAATGGTTATTACAGAAATAATTACCACTAGCAGAAATTTTATTTAAATATATGTCCCTACTCGATTGATTGATTAAAATTATTTTTGTGTGCGCCACTATAGCCCCGGATCGTTTCAATTTCTGCGTGTCATAAAATTGTTATCAATTCTAACGTTTTTTTTTAAATATCCACACACATTAGGTAGGCCGTAAACCCATGTAAAATTTTCTCTAATGACAAGTTCAATAAAAATGTATTGGGAGTACTAGAAATGTCCTATAATTTTTTTTAAGAGGGTAAGTGCTCACTTGAATATTCATACCAAACGGGGCCTAAAGTGAGACAGTGAATAAGTAATATTATATTGCAGTACCTACCCAAGAAATCGATGTAATGGAAAGAACGGGAACAATTACCTTCGAGGAACTTATGTGAAATAATGCGCATCTGATAAAATTATGTGTAGGGTACAGGTATTACAGCGAATTTTAAGTCGAGGACAGTACTCCCACAGGTGCATTGCTTGCATATAGCACGTTGCAAACATGTTTTTTGACATCGTAAAAAAAGCCAACAAAATTTAAACTTACTCAAACTTTTTTTTATTGTTGTATTTGCATTATACGAATATACCTTTATTAGAAAAAATATTTTGTGATATGAGTTAGAAAAACCCTTTCCAACGTTTCAACATTGGAGTAACTATATATATTATACAAATAATAAACTAGTTGTTTGTTACCCGTGAAAAATCATGGGAGGTAAGCTGACTTGCCAAGAAAAAAAAATAATATAGAATAATATCTGCTATAATACATTATTGGTAGGTACTTTATTACGTAGGTAGGGATTTGAAAAGATTATTTTTTTAATTTGATAATTTCAGTTAACATCAGTTCAAAATTTTAGAAGTTTACACTCGTACGAACGTGCGTACTCACAAATTAAATTATTTAAAGTTAATTACTATTATACTACGATGTTACTAATTTTATTAAATAATTTGAGCCAGTACGTGAAACGTTGATTGTTCTTGTAAATAATGGGTTTGTCTGTGTGTACACATAACTTAAAAAAATGAATTGATTAAGTTTTGTAATATACATTCTACCACTGAAAGGATTAACCGATAGAAGTGTCTCGTGGGGTTGTCTGGTTTTCCCAAATTAAGGTAATTTTTTCTTCAGTTTTCTTTCAAATTGGTGCAGTTCACACTTCTAGGTATTTTCTTTTCGGTGCTTACTACCTACCACGTACACGTTAATCTTTGTTGGTAGGTACTACTTTTTGTCAAATTGTTTTACTCGATCCGAGGTATAAATTGATTTTATCGGATACAACTCTCTTATCGATCTATTATCGACTGTAATTCACTGATGGATATCTTACCTGCTACTACCGGTGTACAATGGACGACCGAAGTTTAAAACGTGTATCCCCTATGAATGATTGTGTAATCATGTTTGGTAGTAGGCTGACATTTTATACTTATATTGAAATGGCTTGTAGCACTTCATTGAGAATGCTGGATTTTGTTCTACGCACTGCGAGAAATTTCAGGAACGCCGGGTTCCCAAAATTCTATTCAATTTCTTAGTAAGGAGTAGACTTGTCGATTATTTTGAGCCCACACGGGCTGAAGTACTCCCTCATGTTGGAGATTTCTCTTCTTGGGGGAGTATATTTACCTACTACCCGTGACTCCATCCAACTGCCCTTCTCTTGAGTATGCTCGGAACGTTCCACCATTATTGATACACATCTCAAAATCTGATGTAAGCGTATTGAATAGAATCAAGAAAGGGACATTTGAATGGTAACTTATTTAGTTAAATAATTATTTTGAAGTGTAAAAATACTTACAACGCAATTTTTATTTTTTTTAAACCATTTTTTTATCACTAAATAATATTTTTATTAATTATTAATTATTAAAAATATTATTTAGTGATAAAAAATGGTTTAAAAAAAATTAAAATTGCGTTGTAAGTATTTTTACACTTCAAAATAATTATTTAACTAAATAAGTAGTTAAATATCACAAGGGTGGGCAGAAGGATATACTGCCACACAAATTTGTCTTGGCACATACTCCATGATTGATATTCATACCATATCAATATGTTTTCTTGCGGAACAATATCGGCACTGAGCGGAACCGGACGTTGGTGTGAATCAGCCTTAAGACGTCGCACCACTTCGCGGCTTCGAAACCCATGCGACCGGTACGATTGCAGTTCCGCTGAGTTATTCCAGGCTGCAGTCTGCAGAGTGAAGATAGTTCTATAATAGCCAATCTCCGATTGGATTTATTTTGATTTTTTATAGTGAATACCGCAAATGAGTCCCAACCGTCTAGAGCCAGTGAGACTATGGCATCCCCGATTCCCGACAAGCAACTTTTCAATTCAGAATGGTGGTCTTTCACCAGGGCGATACCATGAGTATATTCCACTCTGGAACGTGCCGCAAATAAACTACATTTTATTTATAGATATAGATAAAGATATATTTCCAAATAATTTGTATAGCGCCGTTTTTGTGAAAAATCACCTCAAGGGCGCTCATATATAAGACTCTTGACTATGAATCCAGAGCGTGCGAAAATATTTTTTATTTAATTAATATGTGTCATAACACATTTAATTCAAATAAAATAAAATGTAGTTTATTTGCGGCACGTTCCAGAGTGGAATATACTCATGGTATCGCCCTGGTGAAAGACCACCATTCTGAATTGAAAAGTTGCTTGTCGGGAATCTAGGATAGGACTATAAGATAAATTAATTTGATTGTTCAAAATACTACATTTGTAAATGTAGCATAATTTTTTTGATATTGTTTATACAAAGAGTATCTGTTTTATTTATAAATATGGCAAGCCACAAAGTAAATGCTTTTTACGAATAAAATATAAGTCGTTTAGTGCATTGATAGCTACTCCGCCCAAATCGTTAAGCAATATATTTTTTTTTAATTCACGACATCATCTCTACATTTATCCACGAATTATCGCGCCCATCCTACCCTTGGAAATTTATTTACTCTGTGGGGTTGGTTCTTTTTCGAATGAGGTAGGTAGGTACAACGACATTGAATAAAAAATATGATACTTATTATGCAAACGAACATTTCGTAAGAATTTCCTTGGTAGGTACCGCCCTGGTCGGACGTGACTTCAGCATATTCTAACAAATCGATACATTTTCATACAGTGGTCACTAACGCAAGGCCCGCAATTTTTATACGAATAAAAATATTTATTATAAATAATATGTATCGTTATGAAGGCACGTATGTATGAAGCTAAGTATGTTCTACGTTATTTTTGAAACCTTGGAGACACAATGTATGGAGAGAGAGCTAATTCTTTTTACCCAACCTATACAAACTTGCGATAAATCACTTTCTCCGGGTTTTTACGTCATACACCATGAGAGAGAAAGAGACAACAAAATACACACACCGTTTTTATGTACTGTAAGGACGATCTTGGTCCCCTGCGTCTCCAGTGACTCCGCCCACATGTTTTCATATGCGACTAAACTCGACACAACTAAACGGTTTTTTTTGGTTATATGCTATAGTTTTGTTCATAAAAATACTGTGAAAAAGTGGTTATACGAATAAACTAAAACATTATGTCCACATACGAGTATGTTATGAATGGATTTATAAATACCCAAGCCCTCGTCCTAGTCACGCCCAGGTCTGCCGAGTCCGGCAAAAATCATCAAAAACTGACTACACTGCCTTGGATAGGTACCACTCTATCTACTCTAAGTATGAAACCATATAGACCCGGGCGGCAACATTAATTTAATTAGTTGATGTGAACTGTTGTTTTTTCGTTGGCTATTTGCAGTCTGGCTCCGGAACGATTCCAAAATTGTCGATAAAATCTATATCAATGTTTCGTGTTAGGGCCCTAGATGTATGTTACGCCACTAAACCTAACTCGTACTACTCATTATTCCTGTGTATTAGCGAATATTGCTTTTCGTTTGCGATTTATAGCAAAAAAATATTTGTGGTGCCATTTCGAGAAAATATTTACCTCAGAGATACACACCTCCGCCTCTGTGACGATTGTTTTGAGGAATGGAAGCTAGGATTAAAGTTTATCTTTCATTATTATGATAACCTACAACTAATATCGAAATTTACTTAAAACAATATGTTCATATAGATAAATAAACACCGAATCTGAATATATTTACGTTTGATTGGGCCAATTTATTTAGTTTACTGGTCGCTAACCAAAACTGTCACCGGGGCTACCTAGAAAGGTTGGCCGACGAGCGGTCGCAACTTCAAAGTAATAGTATAACAGAGGGATACCTTGTGTAATCAGAATTGTTGATTTTTTCCTGACTCGGGCGCGGCTAGCGCTAGGGTATTTATACATTCATTCGTAGCACATCTCGACATAATGTTTTGTTTATTTGTATAACCACGTTTTCAGAGTATTGTCATCAACAAAAATATAGGATATAACCTAAAAAACCGTTGAGTTATGTCCTGTTGTGTCGCATAACAAAACGTAGTGGGCGGAGTCGCCGGAGACGCGGGAGACGGAAAACATACTTACATACCGAATGGTGGGTGCTATATTATGTGAGAACTTGTCTTGTCTCTTTCTCTCTCACGGTTTACGATGTAAAAACTCGGAGAAAGTGATTTATCGTAAATTTGTATAGATTGGGTAAAAATATTCGTTAGTACTCTGAGGTCGCAACCGTCTTCCGCATGAAAATATCCTTTTGGCGGCAAATTTAAGTCGCTGTAGAACATTTATTCCTCAACTTATTATTTTTTTTCATGAATAAAAACCTTAAAATGCCCTATTGCCATTTAGACAAAAATCCAAGGGGCCCTTATCTCAAAGGGTTAAAAAACCAGTTTCAGAACCAAAGTCAGACTGGTTTGGGAGAATACCAGGAATATAATATAAAGCAATATGCCTATTCATGGTCTAACTCAGGGGTACCCAAGCGGTAGATCGCGGTCATTATTTCGTATTTATCAGTCCATATTTTTAGGTTTCAACACAAAATCACTAAATACGAAACCTATTAACTGTAATTTTGTATGAGCACCCCTGTATATGAGCACCCCTGTGTATGGGCACCCCTGGTCTAACTAATTTCTCCTAGTCACAGTAGACACTAGCGTTGTGACCGCTTTGAAAGAACTGCTTCAAAGAACTACTTCTTTTGGCAACAGTTCGTACTTCATTCATTGTTGTCGTTGTCGTCATTCCATTGAAAGAAGTACTTCAATTTGAAGCAGCACCGATGCAAAGGCATTGACATTTCAAAATGATGGAACCGGTTCCAGTGCTTTTCACTTTGAAATCTCTACCGACTAGCATGTGCTTTTCGGCGAGGAAGCAGTTCCAGTTCTTTTCATTTTCAAATCTCTACCGACTAGCCAGTGCTTTTTCGGCGAAGAACCGGTTCCAAAAAGAACTGAACAAATAAGCTTTTTTTTGCGAGTTCGACTTCAATTGAAGTGTTCATTTCGAAGAGTTCTTTTTAAAGAACTAACAATTCGTGAAGCATTCACAAAACATTGAAGTTTTTATCTTTTTTCCTAACAATGAAATCCAGTAAAACCATTTTCACCTAAGTTCAGTCTGTATAGCCGGGTTCGTGTGTTTCGATTTTTGTTGTTTGACTGTCTGTCGGGTGCGAGTAGAAATAAAATTTATAAACATATGTACACACTTTTTTGTAGATATAGTTTTTTCCAGTTCAAAAAAAGTTAATTAATTAATCACTTGGCCGCCTATACAAATAAATTCGTAAATCTGTAGGTACACTCAAATGAATTTTAACTGATTACAAATTAATTCTAACCTTATCGTAATTAATTCTAAAGGATTTCAAATGAATTGTAACATTTTTAGAATTGATTGTAACCGATTTCAAATATATTTTTTATGTATTATATAATTTTAACAGATTCGTGAATTCTAATTGATCAAAAATAAATTTTAACCGATTTCAAATAAATTTTGACCAATTTAAAATAAGCTTCAATTGATTTAAAATTTATTGTATTTTAATTGATTTCAGATGAATTTGAATGGTGGTTAAATGAATTTGAATGAAAGTAAAATTGATTCTAGCCGATTTCAAATTAAATCTAACAGATTTTAAATTAATTATAATTGATTTCAACTGATCTATAATTCAATCAATTCTAATTGATTTCAACTGAGCTATAATTCAATTTATTATAACCGCTTTCAAATCAATTATAACCAATTTCAAATTGATTATAACGAAATCAAATTTGTATCTATGATTTAGAATTAGGTGATTCAAGTCAAATGTTTTTTTTTTTTTGTAAAAAATTGTGTATATAAAGATTAGTTTTTTTTTTAAATCGATATGTTACAAATAATGTATTTATTTATTATAGGTTATTGATTTAAATAATAATTTAAAAATTAAAATATAATAAAAATAAAATATTAACAATCTTTAAAGAATATGAAAATAGAAAAAGACAAAGAAAATAGAAAGATTTCTAGATTGTTCTCTCATCGACGTACCTTAACACTCCTGTTCCGAAGGGGGGTTCTAATATTACCCCAAACAAGAGTTTTGTGTAATACCTTAGATAAAGAATACTAAAATATTATTAATATACTTCCTTCTAAGTATTACCTAAGATTATGTCATGAAAGCACTTATAAGCAAAGTCAAATGGGGCAACTACGTCACCCGCATTTGGATTGTACGTTTGATTGTTACTTTTAGGTTAATACATCGATGTTTAATATAGATAGCAAAACGGCATCTGATTTTTACAGATTTTAAAAACATCAGCAAGACTTTGGTACCAGATTTATTGTTCAAAATTTCACAAGCAGGTTCAACATTCTGTTTTAATCAGCGCACTGAATCGGAATAATGTTTGCAGATTGAAACATGATTAAACTCATAAGTTGTCTCGTACATTGCAGAACTTATCGGGGTACCAGGAGTTCATCCGTTTTGTTGAAACAAACCAAAAAAGTTATGTCCATCCAGAAATAATTCACTACTAATTATGATTTGTGTAAAATGTATAATTATCTACATTACATCTAGTTGCCTAAAAAGTGCATTTGAACATCACAAGAAATCACACCGATGTTTATAAATAAAGAAACATTACAACTAATGGAAATGCTAATAAAATCACTAAATATCAATTTTTATGATTGATATTTTTATATATTTTAAATGCCATAAAAAATATTGCACAGTGGCATTTATCAAAATTAATAATGTGTTGCATAGACTCTAATCTAACTAGATCCAATAAAAAATCTTATTTAATTTACTTTTAGTAATCAAATGCTATTTACATTGTTTCAGAACAGTCTTCAAATAATTAAATACCATCAACAAATGTTCTGTGATGGCTTTTAATTAATTAAACATCATTCAATGTTCCATAGTGGTGTTTAACTAATCATATGTCATCAACAATGTTCCATAGAGGTTTTTAATTAAATAAATGTCATCGTTAATGTTCCATTGTGACTTTTGACCAATTGAAACCAATTGACAAAGTTACACAATGGTTTTTAAATAATAAAATGCAATCAACAATGTTCCATAATGGACTTATAAGACTGTTGATCAGAAACCATTTTAAGGAACACTTTATATTTGCAATCGTGGTATTTCAATACCGCTTTGTGTGGATTTATAATGGTAGCTTCCCCTCCCATACTGCTGACAGCAGACTCTATGTCGGGGAAGTAATTAGCTCCACAGGCTCCCAGGATGGCTGCTCCGAGGAGAACCGATTCAGTTTCTTTGGGGCAGAGAAGCGGAGAGCCAACTGCGTCAGCCTGGGTTTGGACAAATAGGGCGTTACGGGAAAGACCGCCACAGATTAGGATGGATTCAAAATCCTTGTGACCAGCTTTCTTCAGGAACTCCATTATATGTCTGGTACCATACTGAAAAGAAAATAACTATATTTTATTGTCTTGTCTTACATAAAATACAACATCTGCAAATATGTTACTATTCAGGAGTGAACTAAGGAGTTTTCTTACTGTAGTCAATGACCTTTGTGGCATAGTGATACGTTTCTTAGTTCTGAATCCAGAGGTGAAAGATACTCTCAGTATCGCCACTAGAGAGACATTCAAAACCGAAACATTGCATAACATATATATTTTTTTAAATTACATAATAAAAAATAATGCAAATCAAAGCGAAAATGATGCACTTTTCACAGGTTTTAGGTCTGAAAGAGGTAAATGTTTAAAAGCATTCTTCAAGGAATGGGACCCTCTTCATGATAAAGGGTTGAAAAAGTGAAGTGAAGGTAAGAGGTATGAAAAATATATACATATATGCCCAGAATTCTTTAATAATAATATGTACTTACTGATAGAGCCTGTAAAGTTGCCAGGTAAACAATGGCTAAATTTTCTTCATCCATGGTCAAAGTAAGACCTGAAACCATTCCGAGCAGCGTAGAATCAGCAATTGGAGACCTGTTTCCGTGGAAGTCTGGCCATACATGAATATCTTTGGTCAAATAACAACAGTCGGAAAGTTTCTTCTGAAGAGTCAATGTTGCTATGAGCTGATTGAGGTATTCTTGTACTATCCTGAAAATAATTTTTATGTATATGTTATTTTTGGATAAAAAATAAATAATGTAGCTTCAGTAAAGAAACCAGTATTCATAAAGTAATCTTTACAAGTAAATTAACATTTTGCATTATCAATAAAATACTGCAGAATTATATAATCGTAAGCTCTTATCAATCCAGTACTTACATTCCTCCGGCGCATTTATCTTTAACAGCCTGAGATGCCGGGTGGCTGTTGATGACATGCTCAATGAGGATTCCGGAAGCACTCTGTCCCGCCTCATTTAACCACATCCCAGGGACCATGGCACTGAAGTAGGGGCCCCACACTCCAGGGACGAATATCGAGGACTGGCTCACAGCCATATGGCAAGTAGAGGTCCCACAGATAAGACTCAAACGCGTATCGAAGTCTCTGGATACTTTCCCAGCTGAAACTCCGATCATTCCAAGCCCGCCGGCGTGGGCATCTATGATGGACGTTCCCACAGGAGTCCCGGGTAGTAAGCCTAACTGAAGAGCTGCGCTTTCAGACAATCCGCTTCCGCATGGATGCCCTGGAGGGTAAACCTCGCTCCCTATCTTTGCTGCATCATTATCTAATAACTCTGCCAATCCTATCTGTGAAAGGAAGTCTTTATTCCATTGACTACCCGTTCCATTTGCTTCATAGTTCCACTTGCAGACCACGGAACATAGCGACCTACTATTACTTCCGGCTGCCTTCCAGGTCAAGAAGTCTGGAAGGTCAAATAAGTATTGTGCTTTGTTCCAAGTTCCAGGCAGATTATATTTCAACCAGAGCAACTTTGGCATTTGCATTTCCAGAGATACCCCTCCCCCGACATACTTTAACATAGGATGCTCAGTTGAATTAATAAATGCAGCTTCTTTCGTAGCTCTGTGGTCCATCCATAGAATAATATTTTGTTCATGGATGCCAGTCGTGTTCACAGTCAATGGAGACATATCACTGGATAGCACCACGAGGGAACATGTCGCATCAAAGCCTATGCCTTTCACTTTGTCCGGAGAAATGCTTTTTGTCACATCCTAAAAAAAAAAATATTTATCAATAAAGAAAGAATAATATTATGGTAAGGATTTCCGAAATATGAAAATAGAATGTTCCCAAAAATTCATTTAAAAAAACGGGTAGTTAACTTTACCCATTAAAACATTATATTTAAAATGAATTACATATTATTACAACAACAAAAACTATTCCATGCACTTCTACATATTATTGGACTAGAAATTTAATGAATTTGAGCGTTAGAGTCAAAAGCGCAAACGGAGAGCAAACTCTTTTAAAAGAATTCATTGATTGAGATGCAACAAATGCCAGATTAACTTTGGTGAAGTAATAAGTAAATACAATTTTATTTTTGAATTACAGTTCAGTACTAATAATGTAATGAAAGACATTTTGGTTTAAAAAAGATGAACTAAGAATGTACCTACCTATTTTATATTTAAAAATTGATTCTAAAGAAGAAAAAAGTGACCAAACAAAAAACTCACCTTAATAGTCTCGACACAAGCATCCCAGATGTTATCAGAAGATTGTTCATAGTGATCGGTTAAAGGATTCCAAGTTTTGATAGATCTCACAGACACTGATAGAATTTTTCCAGTATCAGAAACAAGTGCTGCTCTTGCACTTCCTGTTCCTACGTCCACCCCAACAAACAATCCATTTGTGGGTTTCATTTTAATATTAGATAGGTTCTCTGCAAGCTGTAAATCTGAGGCGCAAACTAATCGTTTTTTCCCGCTGAATGTCTTTATAGCAACTTGTTACTCTTCATAATTCAAATAAACATTAGCAATCTTATCTACAATAATAAACAATCATCATTTTAAGCTAGAGCAGTTGAAGTTTACGGTCCTGATAATGAGGTTATCGTTTAACGTATTATTTATTTTATTTTAGTCTACGTCAC
The DNA here is from genome assembly GCA_022651775.1 of Drusus annulatus. NCBI lineage: Eukaryota > Metazoa > Arthropoda > Insecta > Trichoptera > Limnephilidae > Drusus > Drusus annulatus. Next base: position 4,181 of record JAGWCC010001600.1, on the reverse strand, counting down.
TACTAAAAGTACAAAATAATCAACAAGTTTGCATGTTTGACAGTTCAGGATGACAGTTCTAATCTAAAACTGGCAATACCATCTGGGCAGTAAATTGCCATCTATGGCCAATAGATGTGACTGTCTAAGTCGGCCGGTAACACTAGATGGCACTACTTTAATGTAGCTTTCATCGTCATAAAATGCCCTCTATCGGCAAAAGAGAAATATTCTTCAATTGGCGTTTTTTACTTACGTAAAGCGGGCGCGTGCTGGGCGTTTATTTCGTTTTTATTATAGCGATCGTGGAAGTGCGTTCTTTAACCGTAGCTATTACTTTCGAAGCAGACGGTGTCCGAACGATTAATTTGATGATTTTTTTTATAAAGTCCACAATCGCCGCATAAACACATATTATACTCTGCTAATGGTAAATTTGTCAAACTGACAACACGTTCATAGCAGAAAATCTTAGCGTTTGTGCCATTTGGCCGAGCGTAACTCACCTCTCGAAATTCAGAAAAAGATCCTCTGCCTTCTGAATGCGGCAGAGTAAAGTTTTGAACACATATTTTAAGAAATGTCGCTAGACAAAGGTTCAAATTATTTTTCAGTTTGAGTTTAGCGCCATCCATACGGAATGAGTCAAAATATTGTAAAATGAATTTGAAAACGTATATTGATCGCGGCAGCGACAGCTTAGAACTTTGAATCGCCTATAAATACTCATGACTGCCAAAAATATATTTATGCTCATTCCTCATTTCAAAATATTATGTAGTATATCTGTAAATTTGTAGAAATATAATATTTAGATTCACCAACAAATGAAAAAATGTATGTTCAAGTAAAACAATAAATAAAATTAATAAATAAATATAAATAGAAAACTAGCAGGATACACCAGACAGAAAACATATTTTTAGCATAATATGTTAAGCTGAAAATGTTTCAAAATTAAGACACTTTGATTCAAAATTTAAAGATGCTCAAGAAAAACGAAATTTTATCATTATTTTTTTAAAAATATTTCGTAATGAAAAACTCCGGGTGAATACAATTTGAATAGTTAATAGGTAGGTACCTAATAGTAAAAAGAAAATAAACGTCAATTTTGCTGCGTTATGGGTGCTTAGGTGCCTTACGATGTATATTACGGAAATAAAATAAGACGCTAATTTTATTTGAAAAGTCTGTTTTATTTTGTTGACTTGTTTTGAACTCAACGGTTTCCATTTTATTTTGTTTTGACGTAACGTTTTTGTGATTATCCTCGAACAAAATTTGTTATTTTGTAATTTTAAAGCTAATATTGAAATTACACTTTATTAAAAACCTATTATATCGATAATACTACTTTTATTTTGTAAACGCCATTTTTTGATAAATATTTCTCATTTCTGTTAGTATTTCAAAGGTGTTCCACAATGGAGAAAATTAACTCTCAAGGCGACGATACACAAATCATTCTAAACAAAATCCGCGAGGAAAAGCAGATGAAAATTGAAGAACTCAAGCTGAAAGTCAAGCAATTGAGAGATGAAAGAATTGCAAAACACGCCGCAAGAGTAGAGCAGGTATGAAATTTGTACAAAATTGTATTGATAGAATTGAGCAGATGAAATAAAATTAAAAAAAATAAAAAAAAATTAATCCCATCATCATTGTGATATAATGGCAGTTAAACATCACCAATGATTGTTGTGAACACATCCTTCTTGAATTATGTGTAATTTTTAATTGAGTCATTCATCAAATTTAAAAAAACTTTCTGAATCCGTTGGAAGTCTTTGTAAAACGGTTGATATAAAAATATGAACAATGGAAATAAATATTTATTGTTTTCTGATGCACGTTAAATACCAGCAAAACTAAACTCTAATCAGTGTCAGAAGAATCATTTTCAAAGTTTATGTAAGTTTTACTCTAAAACATCTACCAAGTGCTTAATTGCAATTTTGTACAACAGCTGATCGAAGTTTCAAAGTCAATACGTAGACAATCAAAATAGTGATTTAAGGTCTGCTCAAACTAGTCCTATGTCAACAGGTGTTCATGGCTACAAATCATCCATCATCACAGCACGTTTGTGTTTACACAGACCTTTATGTTCATCGAAACTATCATCTAGTTTATTATAAATGCAGTTAGCCATGTAGTTGCCCATGACAGCTGTGTCTATGCAGATAAATACTTTTTTTTTCTTTGCATCGAATTGAATTAGTAGATTTTTGATTGATTTTCTGACATCTTTTTATTCATTATTTTTAAAAAAATCAAGCTACTATTCACAATTATGTGATTCTAATTATGCTTGTCCACTGTCTTTTATTATTAGTATTTCAAAATAATTATTTGACTTTAGTGGTTGCTTAGTTTGGCGTGGGAACTATAATGTAAACAGATTTACTGAAAAATTGCACTTATGAAAACGCCCATATTTCACTAATGACCTCAATTATTGTCATGGTCCCTGTAGCATTAGTGATTTCAATTATTATGTATGAGTTAATCACATTTCATTATTTTTGCTATATATGTTCTTATTTCCTAAGAATTATCCGTACTCTAAAATTTTTATTTAATCATCTATCATGTATATATGTTTTGTTTCAGCTTAAAAAAAAAAATTTAGAGAAATATGGCAGTCAGACACCAATAATTCCTGTATCTAAAAAAACTGGAGGTGGAGACTCGTCCAAATCTTTGAACGGACCCAAGCACAGTATTTCCAATGCTTCCTTTAAACTTGCGCAAGATAAGGTTTCAATGGTCTCAAAGGCTACTTCCACCACCACAATCATGAACAATGGAGATCCCCCTGCTCCTGCCAAACCCTCCAACTTGTCTGGTAAAAAGAACAAGTACAGCAATGTGGAGAAAAGGGTCGACTGCCGAATGTCCTTCATTCCTCAAAGCAACCGAGTGCCCAAGTTACCTTTACACTCCGGCAAGACTGGTGTTCCTCTCAAAGGTGGAGGTAATCCAAGTGATTCTGCCGATCTTCAACCAAAGTTCTCCATTAGTCATTTGAATGGTAAGGACCACAGTGTAATCAGAGAGTTCACCAGTACTGTTGTATCTAACAATGTTTCAAAGAAAACAGACACTTCCTTTGCTTTTGTGGAACGTCTATCAAAGCCTAAGTTGATTTCCGCTTCCTCAACAACACTCCGTACTGACAAGGATAAGAAAATTCCAGAGATTCCTAAATCTGGACATGACCTGATGCAAAATAAAAGGTGGACGATGGCTTCCATCGAGAGGTTGTCCCGCCCGAAAACAGTGGCTCATTTCGCTTTGCCACATAAACCAATCCCTCATGTTCCTGTCAACAAGATTGCCAATAAGCCATCTTATGTGCCTGAAAAATCAAAGCCCATCCCTAGGAGGGTAACAGAAGTTCATAAACCTCGTGTGGAAATAAAAAAAGATTTTAAAGAAACTGCTCAGCTCCGCCGATCCTTGTCAACTGTACACTTTAAACGCCTGGGGCCAGGCGCTGCTAAGAAATGCTTGAAGCGAACTCTCTCAGCTGGAAACTTGAAACGAAAAGACATTGAAGATGAGGTATCCCACGACTTCCCACATAAAGATTACATTCTACCCGTTGAATCTGAAAGAAAGAAGTCTGTCAAGTTCATGACCCCTCATCGTAAAACGGCCACACCGCCTATGTTCTTGAACACTCCCAAGCCCAGTGAGCTTAGGCAACGTTTGAACGATTGGCTGCAGAAGAGGGGAAAGTCTCTGAGTAATTATCACCATTTGCATTGCTTTGGAATTCACGGCCAATCAGCTACCAAGGTGATTGCACCAGTCCGTGAAGCGATCGATGATGATGGAATAGACGATGAAAATAAGGAGAACGAAGAGATAACAGATGACGACTCCTTCAATGAGAATATGACAGGTAACGTGAAGGATGTGGCAGCCGAGTGGAGGCGAGCGAGCTACCAAATGGCAGACAGCCCTGTGGTGTGTGTACAATCCCCACAAAGTGCCCCCGTACTGAAACAGCTCACTCCAGAGAAGGCATCGGACTCCCCAGAGCCCACAGTGACTGGGGCACTCCATGATCTCCACCGTCTAATTCTCGAGGTAATAAAATGATGTAAAAGTGTATAATTTAATAGCTTTGATCTTATTTATGTGCTTATTGTATCTGCAAGCAGTTTCTAAATATGATTTTAAAACCTTGA
>JAGWCC010001599.1:0-18697 GCA_022651775.1 Drusus annulatus | reverse complement strand
CACCGTTAACCATACTTATGAATAAAAGCAAAGTGTTAGTGTGATGTTCTGATTTTCATGGGCTACGTACATATTTATAGCTCAATACTGCTAGTCAGTTGTTGCCAGCAGCCTAACTTCAATAACCCCTACCATTTCCCGTAAGGCCGCTAATACAACAGCAGGGTCATATGTTTGTGGGTCAATTTTGACCGAAAAGCTAACATGTGCAACACCATCTACAGGAATGTTTTGGTTAATTGTAATGATGTTAGCACCAGATGTTGAAAGTATGTTAATAACAGTGGAAAGCCGCCCCGCCTGATCCTCCATAGCAACTGCAAAGGTTAAAATTTGTCCATTTAAACTTTCGTTGTAGGCGAATACGCTATCCTTATACTTGTACAGTGCGCTACGGCTTATACCAGCAATATGCGCAGCTTGTGACAAATTTTTAGCCTTACCAAGTGCTAGAAGTTTTTTGGCAATAACGACCTTTTCAAACACTTCCGGAAGTGCAGACCGCTCAACTAGCAAAAACTCAGATTTATCCATGCTTATTCTAATCCTTTCAAGTTACAGAGTGCTAAACAAATTACCATCAAAAAACACAGTTTGTATTTAACTGTATACAAATATAACACATTTAGTGCAAAAGTGCAAGGGCTACACCACATTATTTAAAGGTAAATGCAAAACAAAAGTAAGGGCAAACGCACAGCATAATAAAGATAACTTAACCAACATACCATATAAGGCATAAAAAGCTAGGAGCAAACCCATTAGTTTGCCTCCTAGCTTTTTATAATATTGTGTATGGGTAGGGGGTTAGGTGCTGGTGGTTATAGGGCGTTATTGCTCACAATAAATAGTAAGAGTATATTTTTTCATAAGGTTTTTGTTGGGATATTTGAAGATGAATAGCACTGATATACCGATATTGATTAGTAGTTATTTGAATTTTTTGGCTAATTCAATTAAATTCTTGAAAAAGATATAAAATGCGTAAAAAAATATTTTCATTGTTAACTTTCACCCCTAAAAAAGATAGACTAGATGTAAAAATAATATTCAAACCATATAAATATGCCAATAAACTTAAAGACAAGTGTTTTATTTTATGTAGTCACCCAGTAGTTTTAGGTACTTGTCCGTGGTATGGTTAAAGAAGTATTTTACCATAATTACAGGGATTGCAATAGTGCTGACAAAAACGTTAACCATGTAAGCGATAATAACGTTGTCGCTGAAATGCAGCAGCCCAAAAGCGTTTACAACTAGCATTACAACAAGTAGCACAAACTCAGCTATTACCAGAGCCATAAAAAACCAAAACAAAAATTTCCGCGAAAAATTGGACCCCTTCTCAAAAGAGCACGAATCTTTATATACTTTATTTAAAATTTTACGAGTATAAGCGTCCCGACACTCATCCGTTTCCGGTACAGTGTCAGGATGCAAAAGCTTTTCTTCTTGGTACTGGATGGAGCTTTGGGGCACTACACTGGGTCTATGACTCATATTCTAGCCCCAAAACATCCATGCGGTACTTCATTGCAGGGGCGGAAACAGCAAATTCCTGAGCCATTTCGCTAACAGTTGGGAAGAGCAGGAAGGAGTGAAACTCCTTAACCATTTGGGCAGGCATTAGCAGTTCGGCAGCGAATACATCTGCATCTCGCTCCTTTTTATCATAGGGTTTGGTGCGATGCTCCACAAAGGATTGCTCGCTGGTTTGGTGGTGCATTATAAAGTGACCAAGTTCATGCGCAATGGTGAAATTCTGCCTTCCAGGCGGATTTTCGCTGTTAACAGTGATGGATACTTTGTCGCCACTACGTTCCAGTTTGCCCGCAATGTCATTGCGTTCAAGGTCGAAAAAGTCATGGTGCAGGCTGATTCCTAGCTTTTTAAGGATTTTATTAAGGTCAACGGGGTAGTCCTTAATCCCGCATTTTTTCAGGAGTTCGGCAGCCGCAGTTTGTGGGTTGCTGGAAAATGAGGTTGGTTGCGTCGGTGAAAATAGCATAATAACTACATCCTCTCTATACTACTTCTCTATATCATAAGCGTTAATGCCAAGTTTTGTTAATTTAATTGTAGCATATTAATAGAGAATGTGCAATATGGTAAAGGGAAATTTTCAAATAATTTTTGTATTTCTGTGCAGAATATGACATATTTTTACAGTTTAAAAGGTGGAATTTTACCGTCTTTTTAATGAAAAAAGTGTGTTTTTATGCTAATTTTTTATGTTTTTTTGAAACTTAGGCTAACAATTAACAGGCAAAGATTGAATAGTTAGCTCTGTATAAAGCGATTTGTGTTTTTTAAGCCAATTATTTATGGGGGCTAAAATGTGCCCAAAATGGGTCAAAGTGGACTATAAAGTGTCCAAAAAGGTACCTATAGGGGTTAAAATGCTACTATAAATGGTGATTTTTGTACCATTTGGGGGGTGGAAAATGTGCACTAAATATAAGGATGAATTATATAGTTAAAATTAATATAAAAAAATAAAATGTGAGTAGGGGTGAAAGAAAAAACTAATGAGTGGTTGCGAAAGGATAAATATTATTAATAATAAATTTATATAGCTAATATTGATATAAATTAAAAGATATATATAAGGAATTTCATTTTGGCTAATTAGTATATAAAAATAAAGGGCACACAAACCAAATTGATTTATGCCCCTTTATTTAGGTTAATTGTTTTTTATACTGCTACTTACCGTTCAAACCTTTTAATAAGCTTTTTTACAAACTTAACAATAAAGTAGATGGCAACGCCAAACAGTGGAATAGCAACAAGTTCGGCAATAAGTATGTTGATAATATCACCCCATTTATATTAGATTGTTACTATCATTTTATTACCACTAATGGTAGCCCTAAGGTTATCCTTGGTAGTCATAATTTCTTTAGGTAAGTGTGCTACAAATGTATATGTTGCACGTGTGGAAGTATAGCTTAAAGTGTCAGATTTCATTATCCAACCAAACATAACATATCCCTCATCATATGCGGAAGTTATTTTTTTGTTGCTAACATAACACTTAAAGCCAACATGAGCTGCTATTGTGTGGAAAGAAATATTCCATTCACCATCAACTAAATCATAGGTGAATCTAGAAAGTGGTGAAGTTGCAGGGGCGGTTCTAACAGCTTCAATAATTACTTGTTCACCTTGGGAATCTTCATACACTTTTACAATGTGATTTGTCTCATTGGTTTCTGAAATTAGAGTAAGTTCGTTTTCCGTGTTAGTGGATGCCAATGCAGTGCTAGCCATTAATGCCACCATTATTACTGATAAACCCACTGATAGAATTCTTTTAAACATAATTTGTCCAACCTTTACAAAATATACTCGGACACAAAATATAGTATTAAAGAACTGCAAAGCATTGCTAGCATTATGTCAAATTATGCCCTGTAATCCTGTAATCCTGTAATCCTGTAATCCTGTAATCTGAGTATAACATAACAAAAATAGTGTGTCAACCTCATATCACCCAAAAATGCTAAATTATACAACTAAATTTAACTGGTAGGATTACCTTGTAACTGTTACAGGTAGAAATGCATTAAAAATTAGAGAGATATATAATTCATTACATAAAGTCTAACCTGAACCATATTTGCATACCATTTAACTAGGACAGGTTGAAACGAATTAAGTAGGTGGGATAGATAAATATGCAAAACAAAGAAAATATTCATTTTGGGCTTTCGTCCAAACAGGCTCAGGGATTGATGGAAAAATATGGCGCTAATGAGCTGGATACGGAACAAAAGGTGAGCTTTTGGAAGATTTTAATGCAGCAGTTTACCAACACATTAACCGTTATATTAATTATTGCAACAGGTGTATCCTACGCTATGGGGGACAAAGTGGAGGCATATGTAATATTTGTAATTGTAATTTTGAATGGTGCTTTTGGCTTTTTTCAGGAGTACCGAACATCAAAGTCACTGGAGGCGCTGAGCAAGATGTTTGCCCCAACAGCAAAGGTTATGCGGGATGGGCAGTGCAAAACCATTGACACAAAGCTGATAGTTCCAACCGATATAGTGAAGATTAGCGCAGGTGACACAGTGCCAGCGGATGGTACACTGTTGGAGTGTGTGGGGTTAATGTGTGACGAATCCATGCTTACGGGGGAATCCTTACCAGTTGAAAAAACCATACAAAGTGGTACAAATAAAGTGTTTATGGGTAGCACTGTAAGCCGTGGCAGGGCAGTAGTATCTGTAACACACACAGGAAAAAAGAGTGAGATGGGGAAAATATCTCAAATGCTGGCAAACATAACCGAGGGGGAAACACCACTACAAAAGAGCCTGAATCAGTTAGGTGGATACATTGGTTTTGGTTGTCTGATAATTAGTGGGGCAATATCCGTAATAGGCATTATGCGTGGGGAAGATGTGCTGACCATGCTGCTGGCGGGAATTTCCCTTGCTGTTGCTGCCATACCAGAGGGTATGACGGCAATTGTAACCGTTTCCCTTGCACTGGCTACTGGGCGAATTTTGAAGCTTAAAGCCTTAATAAAACGGCTGTATGCAGTGGAAACTTTAGGCTGTGCCACTGTAATTTGTACGGACAAAACAGGAACCCTTACCGAAAACTCCATGACCGTTACACAGGTATATACAACGGAAAATACATACAAACTGGGTGGAGAAACCAAGGGAACGAAGGGGAATTTTACCTGTGATGGTAAGGTGATGAAGGTAACCACACAGCCCTGCTTAAATGAGCTACTAAAGATTGCTGTGCTGTGCAACAATGCCACATATAAGGTGAAGAGCAAAAACTTCTTTGGGATAAAATCTACCCAGAATGTGACCACTACAGGTGACCCGACGGAGTCCGCATTAATTATTATGGGGGCAAAGGGTGGGGTAACCTTCGATACACTAGGGCAAACCATTGCACAGGAAATACCCTTTGATTCAATACGTAAGTGCATGTCCGTAGTTGCAGTGGACAAAAATGGTTCACGGAAGCTGCTGTGTAAGGGTGCACCCGACATTCTGCTGGAACGATGCACACATTACCTTAGCCCAACGGGGGAAGTACCAATTAGTAGTGGTGTGAAAAAAGATATATTGGATGCCAACTCCCACATAGCCAGCTGTGCAATGCGTGTATTAGGCTTTGCGTATAGGAAGAACATTCCCAGTAGTGGCGAGATGGAAGCTAACATGGTGTTTGTGGGGCTGGCGGGCATTGTGGACCCACCACGCAAGGAAGCATATGGTGCAGTAGCAGACTGCCGTATGGCAGGCATTAAAACGGTAATGATTACAGGGGAATGCCACCCCGAAACAGCAGTAGCCATTGCAAAAGACCTGACAATAATGCAGCCTGGAATGGTAATGGTAACAGGGGCAGAGCTGGAAAAGATGAGCGATGAACAACTTTACAACAGGATTGATAATGTTGCAGTGTTTGCACGAGTAAGCCCAACCCACAAACTACATATTGTGCGTGCCTTCAAACGGCGTGGGGAGGTTGTAGCTATGACGGGGGACGGCGTTAATGATGCTCCCGCCATTAAGGAAGCGGACATTGGCGTATCAATGGGCATAACAGGGACTGACGTTGCCAAAGGTGCAGCCTCTCTAATTTTGCTGGATGACAACTTTGCAACCATTGCGGCGGCGGTGGAGGAGGGCAGGGTTATTTATGCAAACATACGCAAGTTTATCCGCTATCTACTTTCCTGTAATATTGGCGAGGTTGTAACAATGTTCCTAGGGATGATGATGGGAATGCCAATTGTACTACTGCCCATACATATACTATTTGTAAACTTGGTGACTGATGGACTGCCCGCAATCTGCCTAGGGCTGGAGCCCGCCAGCCGTGATGTGCTACAGGAAAAGCCACGGAAAAAGGGAGATTCAATCTTTGCAAATGGGTTACTCTTCACCATAATTTTTAGGGGAATATTAATAGGAATTGCAACCCTGGCATCATTTACGGTAATACACCGAATGGGCGGCGACCTTGCCCAAAGCAGGACTGCCGCATTCATAACATTAATTACCACACAGCTATTCCATGCACTGGAATGTAAGTCAGAAAAAAAGAATCTACTAAATATCAGATTTTTCGACAATATTCCCCTTTTGTTATCGCTTATAATATCAGCATCAATGATGCTTGCTGTAGTGTATTATCCACCGCTTCAGTTAATCTTTAAAACGGTTGCACTGACTAGCAGGCAGATGTTGTATGTAATGATAATCAGCTTGATAGCACCAGTTATAGGTTGTTTTAAGCCAACTAAGCAGTAGGTGAAACCTGCACGTTAAACATTCATTGAGGAAAATGGGCTAAGTATTAACCATCCTGTGCAAAGGTTTTGGTTAAGTGCTTGCCCATTTTTTTATATTAAACCATATAACCCACGGGCAAAATGCATAATTATAAATTTTTGCTTGACAATTGTAGAAAACAATGTATAATATATCTATATTAATGTGCATATGTGCAAAATTTATTAGTGGAGTGTTGATTTTAAAATGAAAAGAATTTTTGCAAGCTTACTTAGCGTAATTATGATTGGGTCACTTGTTTCATGTGGTGGCAGTAGTGCAAACTTCCGTACAGTGGAGGAGATTAAGAAGTCGGGCGAGATAACAATGCTTACTAATGCATCGTTTCCACCGTTTGAGACCCTTGATGATGCTGGTAATGTTGTAGGTGTTGATGTGGACATTGCAACGGAACTTGCTAAAGACTTAGGCGTAAAACTTGTAATAAATGATGGCGACTTCAATTCAATTATACCTAGCCTACAAACTGGCAAGGGCGACTTTGGTGCATCAGGCATGAGCATTACCGAAGAACGTAAAGAGCAGGTTACATTCAGCATTGAGTACATAGAAACATCACTATACCTTATGGTTCCAGTGGAAAGCACCATAGAAACACTTGCAGATGTAACAGATAAGAGCGTTGGTGTACAGATTTCCACAACCAGTGACATAATAATGGCTGATGAGATTAAAGAGGGTATTTTTGTAGGCACGCAGACAAAACTTAACACATACACAACATCCATTGATGCTGCAAACGTGCTAAAGCAGGGCTCCATTGATGCAGTGCTAGTTGACCAGTACACAGGTGAAGCTATTGTGAAGAAGAACCCAACACTACGCCTGTCCGCAAACCCTGTAACAGAGCCAGAATCTTATGCTTTTTGCGTACATAAGGACAATGTGGAGCTTATTAAGCAGATAGACGCAACAATGAAGCGTTTGATGGAAGAAGGCAAAATCGAGCAATATGTTGTAAAACATACATCATAAGAATACTATGTTCCACTTTTAAAAATTAAATATAACATATAAAAAAGTTAGGTGCAGTCCAAGCGAGGTTAGTGGTAGGATTTGCACCTAACTTTAGCCGTAAAATAAACTTAATTTGTACATCAGCCGGGGGAAAGTGTCCCAACATTAAGCAACAAAAGCAGCAGAAGACACTAAAGAACTATCTAAAAAAAGGGGGGATTTTTTGCAAAATATTTATAAAGTATTCAATTTGAGCCAGATGTCAAACTTTGGCGATTATGTATATAAAAGTTTGTTTCAGTCAGGCACATGGAAGCAGTACCTAGGTGGATTTAGAATGACATTGGTGCTGGCTCTGGGTGGAACAATTATCGGTGTGTTGCTAGGTGCATTAGTGGGCATCATTAAAGTTTATGCAAAAGAAGACAAAAAGCTAACGGTGCCAAGAATAATATGTGACATGTACCTATCAGTAATGCGAGGAACGCCGCTTACAGTGCAGCTTATGATACTTTACTTTATTATATTTTCATGGGTAAAACAGCCACAGGCACACCTAGTTGCAATACTCGCATTTGGTCTTAACTCTGGTGCATATGTGGCAGAAATTATACGTGCAGGTATACAGTCAGTAGACGTGGGACAGATGGAAACGAGGCGAAGCCTAGGCATGACCAAAAACCAAACAATGCTGCTGGTAGTAATGCCACAAGCCATAAAAAACATTTTGCCAGCACTGTTTAATGAGTTCATTGTGCTGGTTAAGGAAACGTCAATAGTTGGATTTATTGCTGTATCCGACCTTACACACATTGCGAACCAGATTAAAGGTAAAACTTTTGATGCGTTTTTCCCACTAATATTTACTGCACTAATCTACCTAGCTGTTGTACTGGGATTGATGGAAGTGCAAAAAGCGATTGAAAGGAGGATGGCTGCTGGTGATCGTCGTTAAAGATTTGGTTAAGTCGTTTGGTGAGCTAAAGGTGCTAAAAGGGATTAATGAGGAGATAAAACAGGGGGACAAGGTAGTAATTGTTGAATCATCTGGCTCTGGCAAGTCGACCTTTCTGCGGTGCCTAAACCTGCTGGAGAAGCCAACATCGGGGCAAATCCTGCTGGATAACGTTGACATAACATCCCCCAGCACCAACATCAACAAAATGCGGCAGAAGATGGGCATGGTGTTTCAGCAGTTCAACCTTTTCCCACACCTTAGTGTAATGGAAAACATCACACTGGCACCACTTACACTGAAAATGGACAATAAAAGCAACCTGGAAAAGCATGCAAGAGAGCTGCTGGAACGAATTGGGTTGGAGGACAAGGCAGCAAGCTACCCTGCACAACTTTCCGGTGGGCAAAAAGCAGCGTATTGCCATTGTGCGGGCACTAGCCATGCGACCAGAGCTAATGCTGTTTGATGAGCCTACCTCCGCACTGGGCCCAGAGATGGTGGGTGAGGTGCTGGAGCTGATGAAAAAAAGCTGGCAGAGGACGGCATGACCATGGTTGTGGTAACTCACGAGATGGGATTTGCCAAGGAAGTGGGATAAAGCAGAGTAATGTTTATGGATAATGGGCAGGTTGTGGAACAGGCAGAGCCAACCGAATTTTTTGAAAACCCGAAAAACCCACGTTTGTGCGACTTTTTATCCAAGGTACTATAGGGGTAAGGGACACGCAAAAAGAGAAGATTACAATTTAGAAAAACCCTGGTAAGAGTGAAAACTTTTGCCAGGGATTTTTTAAATTTGTGAAGAGTGCGGGCTGGGTAAAAAAGCAACGCATAAGGCTTGTCACATGGGGTTTTTGGGTAAATTGGGAAAAAACAAGTAGGAATATAAAAATTAAAATAAGTGGAAAATATTGGTAACATTTAACGTAACTTTTTCGTCTTATATAATGAGCGGCCAAAATGTAATTATTAATCGTTAACTATACTAGTGGAGTATGAATAAGTAAACGGTAATTTACAATACTTTGGATATAATTTATCTTTTACTAAAAAGTGTTGACATATTGGTTTATTTTGCCTATAATAATTACATGATGGGTGTGGATTGCTGTGCTACACTTGCATATTTTAAAGACAATATTAGCTAGAAGAGCTAAGCTTCCACAAACACTGCACAACAAAAATGAAGAACAATTGAGAGGAGAAGGTACAACAATGTTAAACAAACTAATTAATAGCAAATATTCAAAAAGGATACTGGCTGGCGTTTTGGGCATGGTACTGGTAGTATCATTTGCGCTAAATGGCAGTCCCTTAAGCGTTTTTGCGGAAGAAAATGCGGAATCTTCGGTAGAGTCTTCAACAGAAGTTTCAGAAGAATCAGGTGAAGAAATTCTAGAGGAATCTGTGGAAGAGTCTGCGGAGGAATCTGTGGAACAGTCTACAGAGGAAAGCTCTGAGGAATCAGTGGAGGAGAGCTCCGAAGAATCAACGGAGGAAAGCTCCACGGAAGAGACACCTGCGATTGGTGCGTCGGAAGTGGTGGCTAAGCTAACGCTGAATGCACCCGACATAACCATAACCGAGGGGCAGGCATATGGCTCACACGAGGGCGTAACTGCTACCGACAAGAATGGTAAGGACGTTTTCCACCTTGTTAAGATTGTGGAAGATGAATCACGTATGAGTGGTGAAAAGGGCGATGAAACACTTAAAGATGTGATTTCACAGACCTTTGAGTTGGAAGTGGACGGGGAAACCGTTACTGCCACACGTACTATAACGTTTAGGAAGAGCATGAGTCGTGCAGTGACTTCAGGGGTAACCTACATAGGAGGAACAGCACAGGACTACATAAGACTGGGGTTATACCCTGATGGTCGTACAATCGTTGTACGACACAGGCAGCTTGGTCAAGAGTTCATGGATACATCTGATCAGGCACAATACTTTGTAGGAGATAATCCATATAATGGTGTGGTATTTGTTGTAGCTAATAATGTATATGGAGCGGGTGTGTTTAGGGGAAGTTTGGGCAATGGTACAATTAGTGTTAGTGGTAATACAGCTACAACAATTTGGGTATCTGGAAACTACACTTTTACACAGAAGTTAACACTTTTAACTGGTGCATCACAATATACACGTGAATATTCCGTAACAAATAGAAGTGGCGCTGCAGTTGACACAAGGATATTATATGGTGGGGATGCATATTTTGCTGGTTCAGATCATGGAAACTCACATTACAATCAAACTACAGCAACAGCATTTCTTACTAGCAGAACTGACTCGGCACTAGGAACAATGTCACTGTCAGGAAACTCAGGCTCAAGGGCAGACAGATATTTTGTAGGTAACTATAGCCAAGGTAGTGCGGAAATGAGTGCGACTAATCTTAGCAATAGGGTGGATGATGGCGAGCATTATTCTAGGCCATGGGACAATGGGTACTATCTACAGTGGAACAGGAATATTGCCGCAGGTGGTACAACTACAATCTCCATGACTGAGAGTTGGAGTGCGGGTGGTGCAATACAAATTCCACCAGTTGAAGGCAAAAGGGCACCAGCAGGTGTTGAACTTCCTTACGAGTTTGAACTTGCCAACGTTTCAACAAATCCGCTAAACATAACTTTAACAGCCACATCTAGCCTAGGTGCAAGCTTTCCAGTTCGCATAGACCCAACAACACTAACCGTGAATGCCAGCGGAACATCATCATTTAGGGCATATGTTAGCATTCCAGCTAACGCGGCAAATGGAACGGTACACAAGATAAATATTACTGCAACTGCACCAGGTGTGCCAAGTGCAACAGCAGAGGCAGTAACCACAGTAGACTTCAGCCGACCATTCATTAAGTCGGTAGAGGCGGTAAACCTAACACAAACAACCGTAACAGCAAGAATTACAACACAAAACGCACCAGCAAACGACCTTGCAACGGTACATATTTACACCGAGGCAGGCGTACACACAGGGCTAACAATGACAGGAAGAATTACAAACACAGGTGACGTTGTGTTTAATATATCTAGCCTTCCACGTGGGGCTCTATATCGTTTTTATGTAACTACGGAAGCTATACCGTTCTTACATAACTACACCACATTTACAATAGCTAGCCTTACTAGCATTAGTGTAAGTCCACCTAGTGCAACTATTAAGGCAGGGACTACACAGGCTCTAACTGTGACATACAACCCAGCGGGAACATCGGCAACAGGGGTAACGTGGTCATCAAGCAACACAGCAGTAGCAACCGTTAATACAAGCGGTGTGGTAACTGGTGTGGGCGCAGGTACAGCAGTTATTACAGCTAGGTCAACAGTTGACACAACGAAGACTGCAAGTTCAACCATTACGGTAACTACAATTACTGGAATTGGCGTTACACCAACATCCGCAAACATACCAGCGGCAGGTGGAACACAGCAGCTTACAGCTACATTTTTACCAACTGGTACACCAAATACAGGTGTAACATGGACATCAAGCAACACAGCTGTGGCAACAGTTCATCCTACAAGTGGATTAGTAACTGCTGTAGCACCAGGTACAGCAACGATTACTGTTAGAAAGACAGTGGATACAACACTTTCGGCAACATCAACAATTACAGTAGGGTCAATTTTGGGTCTAACTATTGCACCAAAAACCTCAAACATTGCGGCAGGTGCAACAGTGCAGATAACCCCAACATTTAACCCAACCAATACATTCCAAAGAGGGCTAACTTGGACATCAAGTAACTCATTCGTAGCCACAGTGGATGCAAATGGACTAGTTCGTGGAATAAGCTCCGGAACTGTAACCATTACCGCAAAAAGCACATCCAATGCTTCAATCATGGATACTGCTATAGTTCGTGTAAACGGAATTACAGCTATATCAATTTCCCCAACCACAAAGACACTTACAGTGGGTGCGGGAACACAACAGTTTACAGCAACCCTTACCCCAGCAAACACATCTGAAACAACACTTACATGGATATCAAGCAATCCATCAGTGGCAAGCGTTTCCTCTACTGGTGTAGTAACACCTCTATCACCAGGTGTGGTAACAATTACTGTAAAAAGTGTTGCTGACCCAACTAAGGCAGCAACGGCAACAGTAACTGTAATATCAATTACTGGTATTGCGGTAACACCAACATTGGCAAATATTCCAGTGGCAGGTTCACAAAACTTGACTGCAACATTTACACCAACTGGTACACCAAATACAGTAGTAACATGGACATCAAGCGACACAAGAATTGCAACAGTGGATGCAAATGGTCGTGTTGTAGGTGTAGCACCAGGACAGGTAACTATTACTGTTAAGAGTGTTTCCAATCCAGCACTTACTGCAACAGCAACAATTAAGGTTGCAGCAGTTACAGGGCTTACAATTACTCCTGCAACTTCAAACATTGCAATAAATGCTACACAACAACTAAATAAGATATTTACACCAAGCAATACATTTGAAACAGGTGTAACATGGACATCAAACAATTCAGCAGTGGCAACAGTGGATACAAATGGATTGGTAACAGGTAAAACACCAGGTACTGTAACCATTACCGCAGTAAGCACAGCAAACGGCACTGTTAGAGCAACTGCTACAGTTCGTGTAAACGGAATTACGGCACTAGCACTTACACCAACAACTTCAAACATTTTGACAGGTGGCACACAAACACTAACAAAAGTGTTTACCCCATCCAATACAACTGAAACAGGCGTAACATGGACATCAAGCAACCCAGCGGTAGCAACAGTTAACGCAAGCGGCGTAGTAACTGGTGTAACATCAGGTCAGGTAACTATTACCGCAGTGAGCACTATTGATTCAGCAGTTAGAGCAACAGCGATAGTTCGTGTAAATGGAATTACAAACCTAGGAGTTACACCGACTACTGCAAACATCTCACCAGCTGGTGTACAGCAATTAACAGCTGTGTTTACTCCAGCAACTACAGCTGAACAAGCTGTAACATGGACATCAAGCAACACAGCAGCAGCTACAGTAGACCAAAATGGTCGTGTAGTAGGCGTAGCACCGGGGCAGACAGTTATTACTGTTAAAAGCGTAACAAATCCAGCGCTTTCAGCAACAGCAACAATTAAGGTTGCAGCACTTACAAACATTTCACTTTCCCCAACATACAAGCTGCTACAGCCAACCCAAACACAGCAGATGACCGCAACATTAACCCCAACAAACACATTTGAAACAGGGTTAATATGGACATCAAGCAACCCAGCAGTAGCAACAGTAGGCACAACTGGTCTTGTTACAGCTGTAGCACCAGGAACAACTGTAATTAAGGTTCAAAGTAGTGTAAACGCTGCGATATTCGCAACAGCAAACATTACAGTGGAAAACAGCGTTACAGGAATTGTAATTGCACCACCAACAACTACACCAGGGGAAAATGTATACATTTCAGCAGATGGTACTCGTTGGATTAAGGTTAATCAGGTTGTAAACTTTGGTGCAACAGTTTCCCCAGCCAATGCAACAACACAGAGCGTTATCTGGAATGCAACAAACATACCAACTAACGCAGTTACACTTACAAATGCAAATACACCAACACTTAGCGTAAAGGGTGTAGTTGACGGAACTTCCGCAATTTGGGTTAGCTCCACCACAACTACAATTACCCCACCAACTGCTAATGTTAAAGTTAAGGTAGATGGAACTGCACCAAAAGTAGACGGAGCAGTAACATATGCTAAAACAGGCACAGCAATGCGTTCGACACTTCCAACAAACGAGTCAATTAGGGTTACAATCAATACAATTGACCCAGTAGCAGGTAATGTAGCATCAGGAGTAAAGGCTACCTACTACCGTTTGGAAAAGAATGGTCAAACATACACAGCATGGAACCCAGCTGCCCCAACCGCCAATGGATGGGTATTGTATGAGGCTGGTAACGCTATACTTTCTGGATTTGCCGATGGTAAATACGTTCTAAACATTGCTGTAGTGGATAATGTTGGAAACTACACAGTGGCAAAGGACACAGAAAACGAGATTCAAGTAGCTGCAACACGCCCAACAATTGCAGCACCAGTAGTTTACCTACTAGAGGGCGGAACATTTGACCCACGTGCTGGCGTAGTAGTAACCGACACAGCACTACCAACACCAGATATGACTAAGCTAGTAGAAGTAACAAACAATGTAAACGTTAATGAAGTAGGACTTTACACAGTAACCTACAAATATACAGACGTTGCTGGAAACGTTGCAACAGCCTCACGCTGTGTATATGTACAGGGTAAAGTAAGGATGAGCGCAACACCAGTTACAGTAGTAAACGTGCGTGAATCAGCATTTAGCATTACGGATGCAACAGGCAAAACACGATTCGGCATAACAGCAACAGTACAAACAGTTAACGCTGCGGGTGTTGTTAGCACTGTAAATATACCAGTTGTACAGGCAAACCCAGCAACATTTGACCCTAGCATTGCAGGGTTAGACTCAAACCACACAGTTGCACTAAGCAGTACACACACACATACAGTTGGTGGGATACGTACAGATGGTACTGCTAACATGACACTGCAGGTTCGTGATAGTGTACCAGGTGCACCAGACATTACACCAGGCGGTGGTGATGGTGAGGACAACACCAACAAGATTATTGGAAGAGATGGCATAGTTCACTTCTACCAAGGCAACGGCATTCTAATAAATAATGGGGCTGGCGTTCTTGCAAACAGCAACCCTATTACAAATGCTCAACTTCTTGGTGGAGTACAGGTTACCGCTGGTTCCACACTGGTTGCTACTATTAAAAATTCCTCAGGGAATGTAGTAACACCAGCACATGCAGGCGGAACACTTGGCGAATACACCATTACCTACCATGCCAACATTGGCTCACTTCACACTTACCTAGACGTGAAGCTACAGGTTAATAGTAACCAGGAGCGAATTTCAGGTGGAATGGTTGCAAGGCTTCAAGATGATGGATTAACACAGGGCGATATAGACTTTGTAGCACCAAAACTTATCTACACAAACTATCGTGGCGAAACCATTAATACACAGATTGCAAGCAGAGCTTTGCCAGAAAACCCAACAGCGGAGATTAAGCTAACCAAGCTTAACTACAAGTTCCAGTACCCAGGTACACCAACCGAAGTGTACAGCCAAGACGTTGCAATTTTTGTACATGGTAGAATCGAAATGATAGTACCAGAAACATTATTTGTAAATAAGCTGGAGGCAGCATTCCCAGTTACTGACCCAGCTCACCTACAACGTTTCGGAATTAGTGCAAAAGTTAAAACTGTTGAGGCAAATGGAGATGTAACTGAAGTAAACCTAGATGCAATTACAGTTGCAGCGCCAAATGCTCAAACATTTGACCCATCCGACAAGGCTCTTGATAGTGAACACCCAATTAGCCTTACAACAACCTTTACTCATGGTGCGGGCGCTGTAACAGTTACCGGGACTAAGGACACCAAGATTAAGATTGTTGCAACCGTTCCAGGCACACCAGAGATTGGAACAGGCGGCGGCTCAGAGGGTGGAACAAACAACATTATTGATAACACTGACATTGGTGGTAGTGGCGGTGGAACAGGTAGCTCAGATGGAAACGGCGATGGTGGACCAGGCACACCAGGTGGTACTGGAAATGGCATTGGTAAGATACATTTCTTCCAAGGAAATGGTCTACTAAACAACAATGCTACAGCACTTCTTGTTGGCACTGTGTCACCAACTGACGCAAACATGCTTGGAGCAATTACTGTTCCAGAGGGTTACACCAAATCCTACACAATCAAGAACAGTGAAGGAGAAACTGTAACACTAGCAGAGGCTACAGCGACAATTGGTAAGTACACAATTGTTTACCATGGTGAGCAAGGTGCAAACCACATCTACCTAGTAGTTGACTTCCTAGTTAATGGAGATGCAGTGCACACTGCACCAACTATAATTGGTAGACTCAAGGACGATATGCTAACAGAAGATGATATTGTTCAGGCACAACCAAGCATTAAGTACACAACATTTAAGGGAAATGAAGTAGATACACGCTCAGAGAAAGAGAATCTACCAGCAAATCCAACAGCAGAAGTTAAACTAATTACGCTTAAATATACATTCAATTACCCAGGCACACCAGAAACCACCAACATAGAGAATTTAAAGGTGTATGTACAGGGTAGGGTAAGAATTTCAGCACAAGACCCAATGAATGTAAATAAGCTAGAGGCAGCTTTTGATATCACTAACGCAGACTATATGGAGCGTTTTGGAATCACTGCATTGGTGGAAACTGTTGATGAAGATGGAAATGTTTCAACCATACCAGCAGCTCCAATTAATGTAGCAGCACCAGTAAACTCAACCTTTGACCCATCCGACAAGGAACTTAACAGTGAACACTCAGTTAATCTAAGTGTAAACCATACACATCAGGCAGGAAATGTGTTTACTGAGGATATGTTGGACACAAGGATTAAGATTCTTGCAACCGTTCCAGGTGCACCAGAAATTGGAACAGGTGGCGGAACAAACAACATTATTGACAACACTGACATTGGCGGCGGCGGAATAGGTGGAGGAACAGGCGGAGAAATAGGTAGTGGACTAGAAAAAATTCACTTCTACCAAGGTCACGGCGTTCTAACAAACAATGCAACAGCTCTAATGTCAAACAGCACAACCCTAGATGATGCAATTATACTTGGCGGAATTACTATTCCAGCAGGTTACACTAAGGATTACACAATTAAGGATTCTAGCGGTGCTGGTGTATCATTAACACAAGCCACTGCAACAGTAGGCGAGTATAAGCTAACCTACCATGCACAAAAGGGTGCAAGCCACATCTACCTTGTAGTTAATCTACAGGTTAATAGTAACATGAGGTTTAGACCATCTATAGTTACACAGATATTAACGGGTGATGGAGGATTACTACATACCGCAGTAGATGTGAACAAACCAGTACTAGAATATACTAAGTATGACAGTACAGTAATAAATACACCTACATTTGCAGACCCAATTACAAATGTTAACACAGCAGTAGTTGGCGGTACAAACTTGACATACAAGTATAACTACCCAGGAACACCAGGAACACCAGTTTACACATACAAACTACCAGTATTGGTACAGGGTAGGGCAGTAATGACTGCAACAAGCCCAGTAACCATTCCGCCATCGGCAGCTGCAACCTTTGATGTGAAGACTAACAGCTCGGTTAACCTACAGGCAACAGTTAAAAAAGTAAGTGCTACATTTAACTCAAACAGTGCTACTAACGCAACATTTGCAGTTAACACACTGGACATTAAAAATGATGTTGTAGTAGGCGGAGATGCTGTAGTGGCAGCACTTGCAACATACAATGTTACAGTTGCAGCTGACTATGACCATGAAGTAGGAGAAACACCATCACTAGCATCAAGTGTTGCACCAATGACTGTAGCAGTTACAGTTTCAGCAAAGGGTAGCTTTAACCCTGACCTAAACCTAAGCCCAGGTCTACGTGAGAAAAATGCAGTAGTTGGTGACGGAATTAACATCAAAGCAGGTGTAAGCACATCAACAAACGATGCAGGCTCAGCACCACCAGCATTCACATCAACTATTACAGGACCTAGCACCATAACAGTGGACGCCAACGGCGTTGGAACAATACCAAGCAATGCAACACCAGGCGTTTACACAATTACACATACTATACCAGGTGTGGCAGGAATCACTCAGGATGTTTCCGTAACCGTTAAGGTTAATGCATATGGAGCAATTGAGCTAGAGCTACCAGTAAGTATGGCTTCCGGAAATATTACAGTACGTGAAGGTGCAATGTTTGGCTCAGCAAATGATTCAACTGGTGTACGTGCTAAGTATAAAACACCAGCAGGAACAACTGCATATGGTACTGTGGTTGTAGGTGGTAATGCAGTAGGTAATAACCCTAGACTAGTGCAGACTGCAAACGGTCTACAAGCACAGGGAATAGGTACAATAACTACATCGTACAATGCAACACACCCAGTAGCAGCAAGCCAGGGCGTAACAGCAGGTACAGGAGTAGAGCGTGTAATTAACCGTACTACTGGAGGCAAAATCATCATAGTAGGTAAGATAGTATTTGTTGGAACAGATAGCATAAATACAAGGAGAAACAATCCACGTTCATTTGTAACGACGTATCAGCTAAAAGCAACATACCAATACTGGGGTGCAAATGGTTTAGCCACACAGGAAATAACTTGTGTAGGAGTACCTCCAACAGTAACTGCAACATTAGCAAGAAGATGGGTTGTTAGTATTAATGCTAAAGATAGTATTTCAGATGCAATTAATCCATTAACAGGCTTGCCAGACAATACACATACAATGCAAAAGAGTTATAAATGTAACCGCATAGTTTAAATAAAAAATGTAAGACACTGGTATATAC
>JAGWCC010001598.1:0-14726 GCA_022651775.1 Drusus annulatus | reverse complement strand
ATCAATATGTTCGTGGCAACAGCAAAGGAATAAATCAATAATGGTATTGGGAAGTGCGAAACATTTCCCCCGGCATGGCGATACTGATAAGGATTCGCATCACGAATTACCCGAACTCAAACAAAGTAGCAAACGGCTGGATCTGGTAGAGTTGAAAACCTTTCGGGAACTGATTGACAGCGGCGTTGCCATGGTAATGATAGGGCACTTATATGTCGACGCACTCGAAAAAAAGCCAATACTCCATCTTCAATTTCGTATGGTATTATTTCCGAATTGCTTAAAAACGAATTAGGTTTTAAGGGATTAACCATCAGTGATGCCCTCAATATGAAAGGTTTGAAGAACCATGCTAATGGCGAAAATATTACCGTAGCGACACTGAAAGCAGGACAAGACATATTGCTGATGCCCGACAATGTAACTGCCAATATCAAAGCCATTGAAGAAGCGATAGAAGAAAAGACCCTAAGTCAGTATGCGATTGATGTTTCATTTAGAAAAGTGCTGACAGCAAAGTATCGAGTGGGTTTGAATAAGAAAAGCAATCTTAATAATAAAACTGTGCGTGCTAAGCTCAATTCGCCTTATGCTAAGGGATTGAAAGCCCGTTTGTATGAAAATGCCATCACCTTAGTAACCAATCAGAATAATTTATTGCCCCTCACACACCTTGACAAAAACAAAATTGCTTACCTCAGCGTTGGTGCCAATAAAAGCAAAGCATTTGGCAATCAACTCGCTAAATACGGTAAAGTAAAATCGTTTACCCTATCCACCAATCCATCGCAAACCGAGATGGACAGTCTACAATCCAAATTAAAAGACTACACTATCATCATTGTGGGCTACCATGCCACCAACTCGCAACCAGGGAAGGATTTTGGATTTGAATCGAAACCAATGAATTTTGTTAATTCTTTAGCCAATCAAGAAACCAAAGTTATTTTTAGTTTCTTTGGTTCACCTTATGTACTCGACAAATTAAATGAAACCTCCAACACATTAGCTTCGTTAATAATTGGTTACGACAATTCCGAGGAAAGTCAGAAATGTGTAGCACAAATGATATTTGGGGGACAACGTTTCCGAGGGAGATTACCTGTAACTGGAGGGCAGTTCCCTGCAGGTACTGGGATGGATACTTACGTCACCCGCTTGTCGTATGTAATTCCCGAAGAAATTGGGATACAATCTGCCGATTTACGTGGTGTTGATTCGTTAGCCGAAGAACTTATCAAAAAAAAGGAGCGCCAGGCTGTCAAATTATAGCGGCTTGTAAAGGAAAAATATTTTACGAAAAAGCATTTGGCACACACACCTATCTACAACGATCGGCCGATGTAGATGTAGATGATATTTACGATCTAGCTTCACTCACCAAAGTGTCGGGCACCTTACCAGTGGTGATGAAAATGGTGAGCGACAACAAATTAAATCTACGTAAACAACTCAAAGATTATATCGATTTACCCGCAGGGAGCGACAAACGACCGATTGTGATACGCGATTTATTGATTCACGAAGCGGGCTTAGTGGCATGGATGCCCTTTCATCTGAATTACTTTAAAACCCCTGATAACTCAAATGTGTTTGCCACCAAATCATCGGCCACCTACACCATACAGCTCCCTGGTACACAGCGATTTTTAAATAAAGATGCAGTGTTGGATAAAGATCTATTTGCACACACACAAAGTATCCTTTTCCCTAATCGGGTGGCGGCATTTTTATTTGCAAGCGATAATGTACGGCAAGATATGTATAACCGCATCGACAGTTCGAAACTCCAAAGTAAACACTATCGCTACAGCGATCTGAGTTTTATTTACCTGCAACGAATTGTAGAAACGGCTTATAAAAAAGACCTAGACAAGCTCTCTCAAGAGCTTTTTTTTGCTCCCCTTGGCATGGATCACACCGGATATATCCCAATTATAAAGTTTGATAAAAAACAAATTCCACCTACCGAAAACGACCGAGTGTTTCGTAAACAATTGGTGCATGGCTACCCACATGATCAAGCTGCGGCCTTGGTAGGAGGCGTTAGTGGGCATGCTGGTCTGTTTTCCAACGCCAATGATTTGGCGAAATTATATCAAATGATTTTGAATAACGGGAGTTATGGGGGGAACATATATATATCGAGCGAGGTGGTGGCGCAATTTGTCAGTCAAGCCAAAAAAGGAAATCGACGTGCATTGGGGTATGATAAGCAAGAACCCGATGCCTCAAAAAAAAGCCCTATTGGGAAAGAAGCTTCTGTATCTAGTTTTGGACACACTGGCTATACTGGAACAATGGTTTGGGTAGATCCCGATCGTGAATTGATTTATGTTTTCCTATCCAATCGCGTACACCCCTCGGCCGAAAACAATGTCTTATCGCAACTGGGAACCCGAGGCAATATATTTTCGTGTTTAATTAAAGCCGTCGATAATTCAAATAAACACGAGACACGTTAGCGGCACAAGTATCACGAACACATGTAAGTCACTACAGGCATGTATGATACGCATTACGTAGTACTGTTTGTCGCATTTCACAAACTCAAATAAATTAAAAATATGCAACTTTGTTTTTTCCCCTGTCCCAACGATACTTTTATTTTTGATGCCATTGTACACCAGCGTATTGATTTGGAAGGTTTAGAATTTGATATTCACTTGGCTGATGTGGAAGCCCTCAATTTAATGGCGCAACAAAAGGATATTGATTTTTGCAAGATGAGTTATTATGCTTATGCAGGTCTACAAGATCGATACACGATGTGTACTTCGGGTAGTGCTTTAGGACGTGGTAACGGTCCGTTATTGATCAGTAAGCAAAAAGTATATCCCGATGAGGTGAAATATCTGAAGATCGGGATTCCTGGGCAATACACCACTGCAGCCTTTCTGTTACAATTGGCTTATCCTGATTTGAAAGAACGACCTCGGATTTATTTATTTTCGGACATCGAAGAAGCAGTTTTGAGTAAAGAAATAGATGCGGGCGTTTTTATTCACGAAGGACGATTTACATACGGCCAAAAAGACCTCTACTTGATTCAAGATCTGGGTCAGTTTTGGGAAACAGTTTCTGACCTCCCACTTCCTCTAGGAGGCATTGCGATGAATAAAAACCTACCACAAGCACTGCAAGATCGGTTTACACGTGTTTTGAAGCGCAGTATTGAATACGCTTTAAAAAACCCGAAAGTCAGCAATAACTACGTCCGACAACACGCGCAGGAGATGGATATCAATGTCTGTAGTAAGCATATAGAGCTTTTTGTGAATCAATACACCCTTGATTTGGGTGACGAGGGAACACAAGCGGTAAAGTTTTTTTTAGAAAAAACGCGATCGATTAAGGATTCGTGACATCTGCGAGCCTAATAATGCCAATTACAGCATCGTTTATTTACCGTATATTAAACAGTTACATTATTTTTCACTTAATTTGGCGGTATTGACAAAATACATTACTTTTGCACTTATATAATATAGATTAATTATTCCAAGTTAATAGAACATGTCACAAAACCTTCACGATCAATCGGACGAGAACAAGTCGATTAATTTTATTGAGACCTTTCATAAGTTCAAGAAGTACCTTTATGTAGTAGGTGCAATTTTGTTGCTAATTCCAGCTTATTTTGGATATAAGCACTTTGTGGTAGAACCTCGTAATGAAGAGGCTATGTCTGAAATGTTTCGTGCGGAGCAATACTTCGAGCAAGATTCGTTTCGTTTGGCTTTGAACGGTGACGTTCAAACAAAAGGTTTTTTGGCAATAATTGATGAATTCGGCGGAACAAAATCAAGCAATTTAGCGCAATTTTATGCAGGTGTTTGCTTGATGAAACAGCCGGAATGTACCAAGAAGCCATCAATCATTTCGAAAAATTTAGTGGTGATAGCGAGTTTTTTGTTGCCCGTGCTTTTATCTAATATCGGTGATTGTTATGCCGAATTAAATAAACTTCCTGAAGCAGCTACTTATTATACTAAGGCAGCAAAACACAATGATAACGATTTGGACCGCTGACTATTTGATGAAAGCAGGCGCCACTTATGGTCTACAAAACGATTATCAACAAGCCTTGGTTTGTTTCGAGCAAATTAAAACAAAATACCCACAAACTATTGTAGGTCGGGATATTGATAAATATATCCTTTTCGCTAAAACAAAGATCGCAAAATAAATACATATCTTATAGAACATAACGAGAAACAAGAAACAAGTCGCACTTGTTTTTGTTTCTCGTTTCTAATTTTAATTCATACCTCATATCCATCAAATTATGGCAACAGCATTAAAAAACCTTTCAGAGGCAATCGGAAAAGTACCTTCGGGCAAAGATAGAAGAGTGGCTATAGTAGTAGCCGAATGGAATCACGAGATTACTTTCGAATTACAGCGTGGTGCAGAAGAGTATCTGCAAAATGCGGATATCGACGAAGTACTTAACTTTACTGTACCTGGTTGTTTTGAATTGCCATTGGCAGCACAATCCGTAATTGAAACATCGGGCGTTGATGCTGTTATTTGTCTAGGCTGTGTAATACAAGGCGATACACCCCATTTTAATTACATTTGCGATGCCGCTACTAGTGGTATTCTACAAGTGAGTTTGAATACAGGTATTCCAGTCATATTTGGCGTTCTCACTGTAAACACACTTGAGCAAGCGCAAGACCGTGCTGGCGGTAAACATGGAAATAAAGGAGTAGAGGCTGCGATAACCGCCCTAAAAATGATGCAATATGGCATGAAGTAACAGTTCTGAATCTTGTGCTCGACAAGTCGCGCTTTGATATTTTCACTTCAAGGCGAATAAGGCGCTAAGTTCGCTCACAAAGGCAGGATCACTATCGGATCACATAGGAAAAAGCAGGCAGGATCCTGCCTTTTTCCTATATAATCCTGCCTTTGTGCGACTTATTCGCCTTAAGCGAGCAAAGCGAGCGTCTTAAAAGACACTACAAACCCTAGATGTGACTGTAATTCAATTATTGATTCTCATAATTTGCAATTAAATCTATATCTTTGAGGCTTGAAAGAACTTAATTTACTCACAAAATAATATACAATGGAACGACGAGATTTTATTAAAACAAGTGGCATGGCTATTTTAGGAGCCAGTTTATTGCCCAATATCTTGCAAGCTCAACCTAATATGGCACAAGATGGTGTGAAATTAGCCATGAATTATTTTAATGTAAGTGAGAAAGATTTGCAACAGGTACTCCAAAAAGCTTTGGCAAAGGGAGCTGATTATGCCGACTTGTATTTCGAAAGCACTCAGAATAATCATTTAACCTTACGTGATGGAAAAGTGAGTAAAGCCAGTACGCAGGTGGACTTTGGCGTGGGAATCCGTGTGGTGGTAGGCGATAAAACAGGCTTTGCTTATACTGAAAAAATAACCCTTACCGATATGTTAAAGGCTGCAGAAACAGCATCCTTTATTGCCAATCAAGCCCCAAAAAACCAATCCTGTAAATTTTCAAAAAGATATTTGATAATTATTATCCTGTAGAACAAGCTTACGAAGGAATTAGTATTCACGACAAATCGCCTATCCTACAGCAACTCAACAAAGATATATTTGCCTTAGACAATCGGGTAACCAAAGTTACGGTCAGTTTGAGCGATAGTAGTTCGTATATTTTGTTTGCCAATTCCGAATCCTGTTGGTGTGCGGATTATCGCCCCATGAGTTCGTTAAGTGCTACTTGCGTGATGGAAGAAAACGGAAAGATTGAAAATGCACGTGCCGCCCTCAGTTTCCGAAAAGGATTTGAATGTGTGCGACAAGAAGAAGCTCGAGGCTTGGCGCAAAAAGTGGTCGATCAAACAGCCATATTATTCAAGGCTATCAAACCAAAAGGCGGAGAAATGCCCGTAGTGATGGGTGCAGGAGGATCGGGAATCCTATTACACGAAGCAATTGGACACTCGTTTGAAGCTGATTTTAATCGTAAGAACACATCGATTTTTTCCGATCAATTAGGAAAAAAGATTTGTAATGGCGAAATCAATGTGGTAGATGATGGCACAATGATGGGCAACCGTGGAAGTATTAATTTTGATGACGAAGGTACCCAAAGTCAGAAAACATATATTGTACAAGATGGTGTACTGACCTCGTATTTGCACGACCGCATCAGCGCAAAGCATTACGGAGTAGCCCCCACAGGCAACGGCCGTCGGCAATCGTTTCGTTTTCCACCACTTCCCCGAATGCGGGTGACTTACATGGAAAATGGAACCAGTAACGAACAAGATATTATAGCTGGAGTGAAACAAGGGGTATATGTCGATAATTTCAGTAACGGACAAGTCCAAATTGGAGCTGGTGATTTTACTTTCTTTGTGAAATCGGGTTATTTGATCGAAAATGGTAAACTAACACAGCCCATTAAAGACATCAATATCATTGGGAATGGTCCGAAAGCATTGGCTGCAATCAGTAAAGTCGGTAATAATTTAAAGATCGATAACAGTACTTGGACATGTGGTAAAAGCGGACAAGGTGTCCCTGTGTCGCAAGGCCTCCCTTCGGTATTGGTCGATAAATTAACGGTAGGTGGCGTGAGTTAGTTGTTATTGATTACATGTTTATGGCAAGAGATGAATTCAAACAACAAAGGAGTTTTTAGCAAAGAGGATCGGCTACAGTGAAAAATATAATATGCTACAGAGTTACAGGCTAAAAATTATAAATGATACACTTATTGGCTTAGCTGCAATATTCTTGCTATTTCCATTTTTGTGTGGCGTATTCATCTGTGGAGGACTCCAGAGAAAGTATATAAATGATGGTTTTCTTTCCGATTTATTTGATATGTCCATTTGGCTTAGCCTCATTCTGTTTTCACTATTGTTTGTTTGGCTATATAAAAAGTATGCCTCAATTTCCATTGTAAGTGTCAATAAAGACCATTTACTTGTAGTAAATGATCGAAACAAGAAACGTAAACAATATCCTTTTGGGGAATTAGCTTTCATTGATATTCAATATATGTCTGAAAAAGGCTTGATGATCCATATTATTTCCGATAAAGGAAAATGTATTCTGTCATGTCTTTACGACGAACAATTTCGCAATTCTTTAATAAAGCAAATACAGACCACGGAGAAACTTATTTATGCTAAGAAAGGGAGAAATCTGAGTACAAGATGTTTTTATATCAATCCGATACATTTAGATTCAGCAATTGTCAAGACGAAAATCAAACGTGCTGCATATTATTACCCTTTGTTTATCATCATACTAACTTTTGTTGCACTGTTTGTTCTAGGTGGTGTTTATCTGTTAGCAATTCTATAAATCAGTAAATCAAAATTTAGTAAATCAAAATGCAAACATTTCTGTTAAAAATTCAAGCCAAGCTAAAGTCTATTGGCTTAGACACATTCCTACTTTTGCTATTAAGCATGATCTTTTTAGCGTATATTTATCCGCCATTGGGAGTAGCAGGTGGAAGTTGGTCGTTAAAAACATTTGCGAGTTATGGCGTTGGGTTTATTTTCTTTTTTTATGGTTTGCGTTTGGGTCCCGAAAAATTAAAAGCTGGATTGTATAACTGGCGGTTGCATATTGTGGTGCATATATCTACTTTCGTGATCTTCCCTTTGATCGTTTTATGCTTCCGTCCACTTTTTTTCGATGGCGATCAGTTATGGTTAGGCGTGTTTTATTTGGCAGCTCTTCCATCTACCGTATCATCATCGGTGGTAATGGTTTCAATTGCTAAAGGCAATCTCCCTGCGGCCATTTTTAATGCCAGTATTTCGAGCTTGATGGGCGTTTTCATTACGCCGATATGGATGAGCTTGGTGATGAGTGGGCAGCAAGGGAGCCCAGAAATGGGTGATGTGATTGTAAAATTGATCATTCAAGTATTGGTGCCTGTAGTATTTGGCATTTTGCTACATAGTAAATGGGGTGCATTTGCCGAAAGTCATAAGAAACAGCTTCGGCAATTCGATCAAAGTATTATTTTACTAATTATTTATACATCATTTTGCGAATCGTTTATCGAAAAAGCATTCGAGGGGTTTGGTTGGGGTAAAATAATTGCCTTAGCAGGTTCAATGGTGCTCCTGTTTTTTGTGGTATACTCGATCATTGGCTTTGTTTGTCATTTGATGCGATTCAATCGAGAAATTAATTACTCGAAGCTCGTGCTAATGCCCTCATAATTAACTTCCGTCCAATCCGAAATATTACGCAATTCTTTCGAGAAGTTAATGCCAATCAGCACCACTTTTTTACCCGAAGCCATATATGGAGCCATGTAATCTTTGTCTTTTATTTGAGCAAGTGCTTCAGTTGCCGATTGGTCTGTTTTAAATTCGATCACATAGATATGTGTGTTTGTAGTAATCACTGCATCAATTCGTCCAATATTGGTGTGGACTTCGTTCAGAATATTGGCGCCGATTAAGCGAAATAAAGAAAAGATAATATTCTGATACGTTTTTCGATATGCTCCACATTTCCATACGGAATAGAAGCGATATGGGCTGTCAATAACTTGCGCAAAGTAGCTAGATCATTATTTTTTAGAGCCAATTGCATTTGCACTATGTCACTTTCCATCACGGTCTCGGACTTTTTCAAGAGCATCGCTAATAAATGGAATTCAAATGCGTCTTGTATTTCATGGTTTGGAAAACGCAGATAATAATACCTCCGATTGCCCATTACTTCTACTTTATCAATTGTCAAATAACCTGTTTGCAACAATAAGGGGGCAGGCAACATATTGTTGACATCGAACTGGCTCTTGAATCAATTGAAAGAAATCGGCCTTCTTTTTCTTTAGTACCGTTAATAAAAATGTTGGACTACCTGTAGCGAACCAAAAGTTTGAAAATTTCCCCTTTCCGTTAATAAACGAACCAATAGATACAGGGTTATAAACCGTTTGTGCGTCCTCTTCAAACCGATATCCGTTGTACCATACCTAATTTGATCACGATAAGCAGTAGCATCTTGATGGAGCATTGCCGCTAAATCATCTATCTGCTCGCCAAAATAGTGTTTTAACTCAGCTTCTGTATAGCCATACATGCAGGCATATTCTGCATCCATAGTAATGTCATTCAGATTATTAAGTTTCGAAAATACCGACACCTTCGAGAATTTTGTTACCCCTGTCATGAAAACAAAACGGAGGTGCTCGTCATTGGCTTTGATATTGATATAAAACTCACTCAATACTTGTCGTATAGCCTCCAAATGAGGCGCATCAATATTATCAACCAAAGGCTTGTCGTACTCGTCAATCAAGATCACTACTTTGCCATTAACGTTTTCTATCAATTTTCGAAACAAAGATGAAGCCACACGTCGCTCTTGAGTAAGCTGGACATTTAGATCTCTTGCGCTCTTGAGAATCAAGTCGCACAAATCTTCATTCATTTGCTCCACACTTACACAATTGACCTTTGATATATTCAGATTGATGACTGGATAAATCTGCCAATCATAATCGGTATCATAAATCTTCAAGCCTTTGAATAAATCTTTTTGCCTTTAAAGATGTTCTCTAAAATAGATACCGATAGCGATTTCCCGAACCGCCGTGGACGCGACATAAAGAAAAATTTTCAGGTTCGTGTACGCAAACGATAAAAGTAATCAGTTTTGTCAATATAAATAAAATTATCATTAATAGTATCCTCAAAAGTATATGAACTTGTGGTGATGGTTTTGTACTTTTTCATAAAAATTCAATAATTGATTGATTTAACTAGAATCATTAATTACTCAAGGTCGTGCTGATGCCCTCACATAATTAACTTCCGTCCCACTCGGCAATATTACCGAAATAAAGAAAAAATAATGTTCTGATACGTTTTCTCTATGTGTTCAATACTTCCATATGGAATGGAAGCAATATGCGCTGTAAGTAACTTGCGCAAAGTTAACAGATCATTCTTTTCTAGAGCCAATTGCATTTGCACTATTTCGCTTTCCATTACAGGCAATGATTTTTTCAAAAGCATGGCTAACAAATAATATTCAAATGCGTCTTGAATTTCGTGGTTAGGGAAACGCAGGTAATAATACCTCCGATTGGCCATTACAACTACACGATCAATTGTCAAATAACCAGTTTGCAATAGCAAAGGCGCAGGTTCCATATTGCTTACATCGAACGAATCAAGCTGAAGCTCACTCACTGGCTCTTGAATTATATCAAAAAAATCAATCTCTTTTTTCTTTAACACATCAAGCAAAAGAGATGGGCTACCAGTAGCAAACCAAAAGTTAGAAAATTTTCCGCCTTCATTAATAAACGAACCGATGGATACTGGATTGTAAACTGTTTTTGCGTTTTCTTCAAACATGTATCCGTTGTACCATAATTTAATTTGTTCGCGATAAGCACTAATATCTTGATGGTTCAGTGCATTGCCAAATCATTGATACGCTCGCCAAAATAATGCACTAACTCATCTTGCGTATAGCCATACATGCAAGCATATTCGGCAGTCATAGTGATATCACGTAAGTTATTGAGTTTTGAGAATATGGATACTTTCGAGAATTTTGTTACCCCTGTCATAAAAACAAAGCGAAGATACTCGTCATGAGCTTTAATGTTGATGTAAAAATCGCTCAACACTTGCCGTATCTTCTCTAAATGCTTGGCATTGATATTATCCACCAAAGGCTTGTCGTACTCATCAATCAAGATCACCACCTTACCGATACCTTTAGCCTTGTCGCGGTCTTTGGCTTTCAGAATTAGTTCTCGAAACAAAGACGAAGCGGCACGTTTTCGGGGAGTAAGTTGAACGTCTAAATTCTGTGCGCTTTTCATAGATCAAGTCGCACAAATCATCATTCATTTGCTTTATGCTTATACAATTGACTTTTGACATATTCAGATTAATTACAGGATAAGCCTGCCAATCATAATCGGTATCATAGATCTTCAAACCCTTAAACAAATCTTTCTTTCCTTTAAAGATGTTATCTAAAAATCGATACAGACAACGACTTTCCGAACCTCCGTGGACGCGACACAACAATGAATACTAACTGATTAGGAATGACGCCAACTGATGCAGTCTGTTATTCTGCTATTCTGTCATTCACCAATTAGATATTTCATCATTGCTTCAAGTGTTTCTGCATTCAATCGGCGACCAAAAATCACTTTGTTCTTGTCAAGTTAAAATAATTGAGGAACTAAATAGATGCTGTATTTAATTCGAAAATCATTTTCTTTATTCGGATCCCAAACATTGATCCATTGCATATTGTTCTCAATTACATACTTTTGCCATTCTGTTTTATTTGATTGCGAGTAAACAACATAAGCCTTCAAACCCTTTTATCTTTGTATTTATTGTATAGTCTCCATCAATTCCTTTCAAAATTCTCTTTTTTTAATGTCCGCAATTGGGCTCACATCTACTTCTTTCAAATTTGTAAACAATTGTATAAGGCGACTGTACATCATATAAACTCTCGACTTGCCCATTCATCGATTCCATCTTTAAATTACTGGCTTTCTTCCCCAGATCAAAGTGTGTCGGTATTTATTGGCATAATCCGCTATTTCCGACAGAAACTTATCATCGCCATGTATTTTTCCAGTCAATTCGATTGTATAATACTTTGTATTGTGTATACCGATCCGCAATTGTGTATGACAACATTTTCCATTCCATCTTTAAATAATAAAGTCCGATTTTTGCATATATTTGTTAAACACCATGTTTTTTCCAGTCAAGTAATACTGATCAATTAAATTGTATGACCACCCCAAATTCCGATTTCGTTAAACTATCCTTCCTTGTTTCCTTTGCATTTTAGCAACATCAAGTCAAGGTATTTGATTAAGGTGTCGGGTTTTTGTACCAGTAATTGATCAAAATAACGATCCATTGCAGGTATCAGCAAAGGGGTATTTTGCAATCGGGTATCTTGTAAATCAAAATTATCCCAATAATGAAGGGCGTTATAATTGCGATAATACACATAGTAAAGCGAGTCGTATTTCGGAGTTGATTTAGGCAAATCAAAATCGGGCACCGTTATAGGGCGCATAGCACGGGCTAAACTATAAAGCAAACCTGTTGGAAAACTTTGCTGAATGCTTGCCAGTTTGGCATCATATTCGGCATTCATTTCTTTTATTACAGCTTTAAATGCTGTTTCGTCTTCGGTACGTTTTTTTTGCAATTCGCTTTCCTTCTTTGTCTTTCAATCATCCAACGTGTAAAATTAGCAAAAGCTTGATTTTCGTCCGAGCCTTTGCATTCCAATGTTTGGTTGTAATGGCCTTTTGTTGTAGTTAGCGAAAAAGATTGATGGATTGTATCCGAAATAAGGAAATCAAATAAATGCTCGCCCCTTCCGAAACGAATAAATACATACCCGGCACTAATGTTTTTCCGTTAAAAACGGTCTTTCCTTTAGCCGATAATTGTGCAGTATCTTTCGAAAACTTAGCTAAACCATGGTGCATTGCTAAATAAACGACTGAGTCTTTCGCGTCTTTGATCTGCAAATTGATGGTATACTGGGCTGTTAGCTGTGTCGACAGTAATACTAGACACGTTAGCCACATCATTCTTTTCATATTATGTATTTAATTAATGAAATATTGAGTTTGATAAGTTATGCCCTATGCTCCTCTTTAATTTAAGCTTCAAAGATAATGATTTTTCAAGAAGTGACCGAAAGTTCTGGGTGTACGACAATTTTCCAACTAGGTAACAGTTCAGCACCTGCACCCCTGTAAGTCCCTGCAATGGGTAACATATTATTATAACCACTTATTTTCTAAATTGTTAAATAAAAAGAATATCTTTGTGTTTTAAATAACTAACAAGATAACTAGAGACAGACACAAGTACTCTATGTATTTATTATTTATCTAAAGGAAATTACAACGGAACTTTAATTAATATTAAAACAATGGAAAATACGATTGCACGTGTATTGCTAGCTGAAGACGACGAAAATTTAGGCGTACTTCTGAAAGAATATTTGAAAGTGAAAGGGTATGAAACCGAATTATTTACAGATGGCGAAGCGGCTTTCATTGGATTTCGCGATATAGGGACATTCGATATCTGTATTTTAGATGTAATGATGCCCAAAAAAAGACGGCTTCACTTTAGCAAAAGAGATCAGACAGATGGCACCCGAAGTGCCTGTTATATTCCTAACAGCCAAATCAATGAAAGATGATCTTATTGAAGGGTTTGCGTCAGGTGCTGATGATTATATGACTAAGCCATTTAATATTGAAGAGCTGGTTTTGCGAATTGAGGCAATTTTACGGCGTTCGGGTACAGCTGATAGTGCGTCTCAAAGTATTTATACAATCGGCAATTTTACCTTTAATGCCACCAAACAAACACTTGTGTTATCGCCAACCAATGTGGAGCAAAAATTAACGTCAAAAGAATCCGAACTGTTACGTTACTTATGTGTGAATCGGAATGGGGTATTGGATCGGAATTTTGCATTGCGCACCATTTGGAATGACGATAGTTATTTCAACGCCCGAAGTATGGATGTTTATATCACCAAGTTACGCAAGTTTTTAAAAGATGATCCTGAAATCCAAATCATTAATGTGCGCGGGAAAGGATTTAAGCTAATCGACTAAATAATTGCAAATGATCAATTGTGAATTATTAATTGCTCAGCATTCGGAAAATAACAATAAGTGTAATATCTATTTTAACATTCTGCGATACCACAAAAGCCGGCGTTATCCATTGATAGTCGGAAACAAATAGTGCACAAAAAGTAGTGTCGTTACATCTTACATTGCCTGTTTGTAAAGTTATTGTTTCGCATCGCTAAGTGCGTGCCTTTTTTACAATAATTCACAATTAACTATTATTTTGATTTTCATTGATGTGATCACTATTACTCACTGATAGTCAAATACAACAGCCGACAAGGAAGTCTTGCTACTTGTGCCTTAAAATCATGA
This sequence comes from Drusus annulatus, assembly GCA_022651775.1. NCBI lineage: Eukaryota > Metazoa > Arthropoda > Insecta > Trichoptera > Limnephilidae > Drusus > Drusus annulatus. The sequence continues at coordinate 756 of JAGWCC010001598.1, read as the reverse complement.
GATACACTCAATAGCTTGCCATTTTCTAAGGCAATACGTCCAACCCATCTTGACCACTTTTCGAGGAGTACAATTTTAAAATATCAAGAACTATGCACATAGCTGTTGCTGGTAATATTGGTAGTGGAAAAACAACACTAGCCCAAGTGCTTTCGGCACATTATCAATGGGAAATGCAGTTAGAGGATGAAAGTGGCAATCCTTATTTACAAGACTTTTATATGAATATGGAACGGTGGTCGTTCCATTTGCAAATCTATTTTTAGATAAACGTTTGCAAGGACTGGTGGATATCAAAAACAATGCCTCGACGGTTATACAAGATCGGTCGTTGTTTGAAGATGCCTGTATTTTTGCGCCTACCCTTCACGATTTGGGACTGATGTCTCCCCGTGATTTTGATAACTACACCGCTCTTTATACTCATTTATTGGAGTTTATAACCCCCCCCGATTTACTCATTTACATTCGTTCATCTGTTCCAAAATTAGAAAAACAAATCAGAAAAAGAGGCCGTGATTATGAACAAAATATACAACCCCAGTATTTAACCAAATTAAATGACCGCTACGAAAACTGGATTGTAACCTATCCCGACAAACATCTTATTATAGATGCCGACCTTCTTGATTTTACAAATCAAGAACAGCTGAATCAAATTATTCGTCAAATCGACCAAGTATTGGAATTGCCAAAAATAAACAATACAGCCACTTAGAAATGACGAAACAATAACTATGAAAAGTTAATGACACC
>JAGWCC010001597.1:0-18444 GCA_022651775.1 Drusus annulatus | reverse complement strand
CACCTTAAACGTGACATGGCACGTAAAGAAAAAGCGTTAGCGGAGGCGGCAGCGTTGTTGATCCTGCAAAAAAAGTTCCGGGCTTTATGGGAGGGCGAGGAAAAATGACCACGCTAGCAATGCGATTAATCATTATTGATGACATCGCCCAAGCAGTCACGGCTGGCGCGAGACAAGCTAACGCCTGCGCCATCATCGGCTTAAACCCACGGACGCTTCAACGCTGGAAACAGGATAAAATTCAAGGTGACTCACGACCATTAAGACAACAATACCCCTTAAATAAACTCAGTGAAGAAGAACGCGTAGCGATCCTTAATCTCGCTAATTGTCCTGAATTCGGCCATTTGCCCCCGACGCAAATTGTCCCCAAACTGGCGGATAAACAAGTCTATATCGCCTCTGAATCCACGTTTTACCGTGTACTTCGCCAGGCAGGGCAGTTAACCCACCGCCATAAAGAACGCCCCGCCCATATTCGAACGAAGCCCAAAGCCCTCTGTGCAAAGGGTCCTAATGAACTGTACTCCTGGGATATCACCTATTTACCGAGTCGTATTCGCGGCATTTATTTTTATCTCTATCTCTTTATTGATATTTTTAGTCGAAAAATTGTGGGTTGGCAGGTTTATGAGCAAGAGAGTAGTGAGTTGGCCAGTGAAGTCTTAAAAGATATTTGTTTACGAGAGCAAATCGGCCCGCATCAATTGGTACTGCATTCGGACAATGGTAGTCCGATGAAGGGCGCGAGTATGCTCGCTACGTTACATTCACTCAATGTGGCTTCGTCGTTTAGTCGGCCAGCCGTGAGCAATGATAATCCCTTTTCAGAGTCAATCTTTAAGACACTAAAATATCGGCCAAACTACCCGAAGACCCCGTTTAATGATGTGGTATCGGCGAGGCATTGGGTGGAGGCGTTCACGCAATGGTATAATAATGAGCATTATCATAGCGGGATAGGTTTTGTCTCGCCTTCACAGCGTCATGCTAATCAGGATGACGCTATTTTAAATCAACAAAAAGAGGTTTATGCCAAAGCGAAATTGAAAACCCCGCATCGTTGGAGTGGTGCGACTCGAGCTTGGAATTATGTAGAGACAGTACACCTCAATCCAGAAAAAATAGAAGAGATGGGTCATGTGATAATAAAACAAAACCCTTAAAAAAAAGCGGCTTAGATAATCTAAGTTATGCGACAACTAGCTTGACAGCTACCGTTACCACGATCGTTGGCCTCTTTTACCGCTTGAACCGCCTGATAAATATCTGACGCCGTGCCAGTAATCGCAATGGTTAATCCGGTCTGCTGGCGACGATACTCCTCTTTGTAGCGAGTCTCTGCATCCACGGACTCCAGCGTGATATTTTGTGCCGTGGCAGTAATGTCCTGTTTGGCGATCACATCGGAGCCTTTGACCGTCGGATCTTGTCCCGCTTTTAGGGTGACACTGCCATCCGTGCTACCGACCATCGAGCCGAGACCAACTGCGCTCGGTGTCGGTCTGTTTCATGCTTTCATCGATTTGACCCACCGTCGCACCAAATGCCGCCACTGCTCATCAGACCGGAGATGGTGGTAATCGTCTCGCTCTGGCGATAACGCGACTCTTCCGCTGCCTCAATCGCAATATCGTTGCCCGCCGTCAGATTTACCTCACCACTGCCCGCCACCTGACTGCCGGTGACACGGATATTATTTCCGGCAGTCAAGTCAACGCTACCCCCAGCAAAACTGCTGCCAATCGCGGTGCGGTCATCGACGGTGTCGTGTTTCTCAATAGTCTGTTTAGCGATACCCCCAGTGGTACCCGTGGATTTATGGTTGTCATCCAGATTAACAGTCTCAGTGCCGGACTGAATGGTCAGATTATTGCCGGCATTGACTGACAAATGTTGTGCCGCATCGACATTGGCGGCCGTGGCGGTAATATCATTCTGGGCCGATAAGGTCACATTACCGTTGCTGACAATCTGTGAACCAACATTTTGCGTGCTGGACAAGGTGTAATGATTGTCTTTGTCAAAGCGTACCGCTTCACTCTTCGCGGTTTTCACGGTGGTCAGATTGAGATCCCGACCTGCGGCTAAGGTGGTCTGACTGTCTTCACCGCTGTTGGTGATTTGACCCGCCTGAACATTAATATCCCGACCCGCCGACAAGGTTAACTGGCTGTTATCGTTCTGAACGCTAATGCTACCCACCCCAAGGATCGAGGTATTACTGGATGAGCTGGATGAGACTTCGCGGGTCGTGACACCCAAGCCCCCTTTTCTGGCATCGCCAACCAGTTCGGTACGCGTCTCTTTATTCTCATTGCTGCTGGTGGTGGAGCGAATATGAATATCATTACCCGCCTGCAACAGCAGACTGTCACCGGCCTGAATATGACCACCGATATTATTGATATCCTGACGAGCGACCAATTGCACGTCATTACCGCTTATCTGGCCACTGAGGTTGTTTCGATTGTCGGCAATCACTGTCAGCTTATCACTGCCGACAATCCGGCCGCTGTTGGTTAAATCCCCAGCCAGTTGCAAGCCCGTTTGTTGCCCTGAAATTAATGCGCCACTGCCATTAAGTGAAGTCGATCCGGGACGGGCATAAACCTGTGGTACCAAAACGGTTTCCACTTCACCATTCGCCAACGTCACCGACTTGCTGACCAACCAGACAATGTCTGATGTTAACTGACTTATTTGTTCAGCAGTCAACGCTACCCCGATCGACAAGCCGTACTGCCCGGCAAACTCAACCCCGGCAGTCATCAGCGTTTTATATTGTTCTTCGTCATTCGCAAAACCATCCAGATAACGCTGACCGGTTAAGTCAATGATCTGCTCATGGATCAGTTTTTGCTCATAGTAGCCGTCACCCAACCGTTTTATCACGCTGTTCGGGTCACTTTTCATCATGGCGGTCATATAATCAGAACCGAGCCATTTTTTATATTGGGTAAACCGGGGATCGGATTCCACCAGATACAAGGCACTGGCTCCCGGATGGATCTGGTATAGGCTGCTGTCGGGTAATCCGCAGCTATAACTCACCATTAAAGGCCGTTGGCTGGCGGAGTTGGGATTTTACTCAGGGATGCCCGTGACGATTAAGACTGAGCAAGGGAAGTTGGTGATTGAGTTGGCGATGCAGATCTAGGGATTGATAACAAATATCCCGGCTTTTAGGCTGGGATATTTGTTACATTAGTATTTTTGTTAGCAGAGCTTCACCTCACAAATAACGTTTTTTAAGATCCGCCATGTAATGCTCTACTGATGTTCTATCATCTGGATGAGTATCAACATAACTATCTGATATTACCTGCATAAGCTCAACAAAGTGTTGAGGTGATATTGTAGAGCTTTCATAATCTCCAATCAAAAAGATACTTCATCAAACTCCTTAGGATTATCTAAGTCTTGATCTAAAACATACTCCAAACCTTCACGTACAATACACCCGACACCTCTAGAAGCATCATATAATAATTGTAAGATGTTTCCCCTTTGTTCTTTAAGCATAGTTAAAATTAAATAATAGAGATCGACCCCATAATTATCTAAAAAATATTTTTCTTTTTTTTCTAACCACTCTATTTTATCGATCATTTTGTATTCCTTGGAGGCATTGTAATGTAGGCATTACTGATTTTACCTGTTTTTGTATCTCTAGTAGCGCCAATAAATCCACCCCTTTTTTCCACCTAAAAACTCCGTTGCTCATCACCTTATATGAACAATGTAGTTCACTATAAAAAACAACAACAGACTGAGTATTGGCTGCAGCAATTAATCCTTTAAGCACCTTGATGGAGGGCTCATTGACAAGAAAATCCATGGAATACGTCTTCAATCAATGGCCTTACTTAACGGGCTATTGTGATGTTGGTCTCTTGCATATCAGTAATGTTCTGGCAGAGAATGCGATCCGGCTTTTTGTTGTAGGTCGCAAAGCGTGGCTGTTTACCGACACTAAACAAGGCGCCTAAGCGGAGACACTTGAAAAATTAGAGGCGCTTTTCTGGAATATCCAATTAGCAACTTTTTCAAAAAATGTGCCGCAATATAGCTAGGGAAAGTGTGCTGATTTAACGGCACTTACCAAATCACCATTACAATTACCGTATTCTTGAACCTGTCTCCATTGCTTGTTTTACCTCTTGTGGTATATATTCATATTCCCCAGATGGTAATTTATGAACTTCGAACATTGAAAGAACACTATCAGGGGAGAATTTAATGTCACGTTTGTTTTCTATTAAAATTATATAGTTGCCATTCGGTTTCAATGAAACAAGGTTGCCTAGTAATCTACGTACATAAAATCCACCATTGCTATTGAAGAAAACAGCAGTGCTAAGACTGACAGTACCAGCAGGAAGATAAGTTTCATTAACAACGTCCATACCTTCTGGTACTGGAAAATCAAAATGATGAGGTAGTGTATTCTTTTCAATTTGATTACGAAGACGGCCAGTAAAAATATGAGAAAGCGCAATTCCTCCTTTATCAACGAAAAATGAGACATCAGGGAACTGACTTTTAATATTTTAATAACCTTTAGCGGTAAGAATCACTTGTGCCCTAGGTTCATTTTCTGTTGGTTCCACGTAAGGTGTAAGCATCCGGCCAACTCATCTTTTTCTTTAATGATCGCTAAACGATAATTGACCTCAAGTTAATCGCTGAGGGCAATACATTAATGAAAAAGCATTACAGCAAAGCGGAACGTCAGCAATATATTTCAGATTGGAAAAACAGTGGGTTAAATCCGTTGGCTTACAGTCAGCAACAAGGGATCCATAAATCCACATTTTACAACTGGGTCGCCAAGCAACAGCCGCCATCTCAGCAAAAAAATAGCGCCTTCATTCCCGCTAGCATCATCACCTCTTCCCCATCCGTGACCGTTCAGGTATCGGGGAGGCTCGTTGTCAGTTGTCAGATAGCGCAATTGGCGGAAGTGATCCGGGTGTTAGAACGATGTTAGTGGCTGACCATGTTTGGCTCGCTTGCCAACCCATGGACATGCGTTGTGGGATCGATAGGCTCACTCAATATGTCAGCGAACAGATGCCAGCTAGCTGGCAAAGTGGCGCGGTATTTGTGTTTTGCAACAAAGCGCGTACCCGTATTAAATTGTTACGCTGGGACAATCACGGCGTCTGGTTAGCCATGCGGCGACTCCATAAAGGGAGCTTTCCGTGGCCAAAATCTGATGCGATGAGCTGGCAGCTCAGTGCAGAACAATTTCACTGGTTAATCAAAGGGGTAAACTGGCAACAAGTCGAGGGTCAAACGTTGAGTCAGTGGCAATAATATTTTTATTACTCTGTTGATTTTTAATGGAAATACCAAGGTGGTGTGGTATAATTACCGCCATGAAAAACACCAATATAGACACGTTAACTCTCGAACAACTTCGTTATCTTGTGAGCGCCCAGCAAGAGCATATCACTCGTCTTGAAGAGTTGTTAAAGCAGGCAAATCAGGCCCGTTTCTCTCGCAAGAGTGAGGCGTTTTCCCCTGACCAACTCAGTTTGCTGGGCGAGGATGTTGATGCCGACATCGGTGACCTAGAGTCAAAACTCAAGGCGATTTTACCTGAGTCGATGGGTGAACAAAAGCGTGTGCCACGTCGCCAATCGTTGCCTGAGCAACTGCCGCGTGAAGCGGTGATACTCGATATCGACAATCATGCCTGCCCTGATTGCGGCAATGCGCTGCATTTTGTGCGTGATGAAGTCAACGAAATACTGGATTATATCCCTGCTCGATTTATCGTCAAAAAAACCGTCCGCCCTCAATACAGTTGTGCTTGTTGTCAGACCATGCACAGCGCTGATTTACCTGCTCAGATTATCGACAAAGGCATGGCTGCTCCCGGATTGCTGGCTCAGGTGGTCATTAACAAAGTCACGGACCACCTGCCATTATATCGCCAACAAAAAATCTTTGCCCGTGAGGGTATCCAATTGCCAACCAGTACATTATCTGATTGGATGGGCAACGTTGGCGCTGCGCTAAATCCGCTCACTGAACGCTTGCATTCATTACTACTTCAACAATCGGTCATCCATGCCGATGAGACGCCGCTCAAGATTTTATCCGCCAAAAAAGGGAAAGCCGAAAATGGCTACCTGTGGTGCTATGCCGCCCCGAGTGGCAGCGATACCCCGATGGTTATCTTTGACTGTCAACTTGGTCGCAACGGCAGTTATGCCGCCGCCTTCCTCAATGATTACACCGGTACTCTGGTGGTTGATGATTATGCCGGCTATAAAGCCTTGTTCGCCACGGGTAAAATTAATGAAGCGGGCTGCTGGGCTCATATACGCCGTAAATTTTTTGAGCAGTTTAAAGTCAATAAATACCCGGTCAGTCAGCAGGCACTTGAGACCCTTCGCGAGCTCTACAAACTGGAACGAAAGATAACGCATCGTCCGCCAGATAAAAAACGCCAATGGCGACAACGTTATGCTAAGCCGAGGCTGGAAAACTTCCACCAATGGTTGCTGTTGCAGCAACAACAGTGCGCCCCCAACTCGGGATTACATAAAGCCATTACCCACACCTTAAAACGGTGGCCGGCCTTGCTGACCTATCTTGACGACGGGGCCATTCCGATTGACAATAATCGTGCTGAAAACTGCATCCGCCCCATCGCGCTGGGCCGCAAGAACTGGCTCTTCGCTGGGTCATTGATGGCGGGCCAGCGCATGGCTTCGATAATGAGTTTACTGCAAACCGCCACGATTAACGGCATTGACCCGTTTATCTGGTTGCGCTACGTGCTCACCCACCTTCCGTCATGGCCGAATAGCCGCATTGATGAACTACTGCCCCTGCCCGGTAACACTTTTACCGATTAAGTGGGGGAAGTATATCGGGTTGGCTTGGTTAGGGAAGATGAGTTGGCCGGATGTTTACCGTAAGGTGTTGGAGATGAACAGCCGACGGATAAAAAAGAAATCATTATCAAAGAAAATAATCTCAGCTTACACATATAAAATATCCTTTATTGAATTTAGTGTTATTGTTTAATGTAATAATCAAAAATTTTAATAACAAACAGTTACCAATTGAGATCGAGCAAGGCAAGTTAGTCATTGAACTTGTAACGCAGGTCTAAGAACTAATACAGTTAAATTGAATTTTCATTTATTCTCACAGTTCTTTACGAAGACAACTATTCAAATCAGAAAAGGTCTGTTAACAATTGACCTTTCCACATAGTTCTAAAAATTCATGAAAAATTATTTTTAGATTAATAGTTTTAATTTTTAACTGTAAATATAAAATAAATTCTTATTTATAATAGTATAATTTCACTATCATTACTCATCTGTTCCATCATAATTTTTGATTGCTTCGTAACGAAGATTATGATAATCACGTTGAAAATAAAGATTAAAATAATCATAACTCCATAGCTTAGACTTAATATTATTAACTTTTAAGTCATAGATATTATTCTTAGTATTAGCCTTAATTTTTTTATCTTGTTCTTCATTCATTCTCTTGATGGTTTCTTTATTAATACACACATCATACTTAATAGTATGCAAGAACATATCATCATCATTAAATAACAGAGAAACACACCCAGAAAATATCAACTTTACATATGTGAAAGTATCAGGATAATCCAAGCTATTAGCATAACAAAAAATATAAAAATCATTTTTTTCAAACGCTGTTTTCCATGAATGAAAAAAACTATCTTCTTTATAATCCATTTCTATTGTACAACATTTAACCCTATCTATTTTTAATTTTGCTTTTTTTAAAACAACTACCGGATCAGTTAATCCTTTGACAAAACTATCAGGATTAATCTTTAATAAATTATGATAGGGCTTTTCATCACTATCAAGATTTATTGCAATATTCTCTAAACAGATTTCATATGATGAAGATAATTCACTTTCTAAAACAGGAAGCCGAATAAAATGGTTTAATCCAATCATTTCATCAAAATGAATCATTTTTGCATAATTATCTGTAATATTTAATTCATATTTCATTTTACCCCTCCGTTATTTTCTTTCAAAAACATATTCTATCACCACATCTCCTCTTATTGGCTGACCATTACTTTGTGCATAGCCAGTATTAGGAATATCTTTCTTACTCACTAATACTAACCCATTTTTAGCAGCTTCAGCCTCAATATTTTTAAGTGTTCCATTTGTACCCGAGCCTTTTATAATAATTGTTCCGTTTGGAGCAAGCACTCTTATTACCTCTTTATTTAATGGCTCCTATCCATATGGATTTTCCATTATAATTTTATTTTGTTAGCCTGTGGGTATTTTTGAAAGGTCATTTGCATTACCAGGATTAACCCCCGGAGCCATGGGATAATCTGATGTGAAATATTATATGCACCTTCAGTTGGTTTATTACCTGCACCAATATTTAATACCCCACCTTCTTTTTAGCTCAGTCAAATATCCATTTTTATCTTTTCCTGAATTAAGAGGCTTATCCGCCATCACCTCACCCCGCAGGGCAAGATCACGAACGTTTTTTGAGCACCTCAACCTCATTTGACCCGAGCTCATAATTATGATCTTATAGTGCCTTTTAGGGAATATTCTGATGTCTGTACATGCTGCCTTTTCTCAATATTTCGGTGAGTTACAAGACCCTCGCCAATCAGCCAAAATTAGTTATCCCTTATTTGACCTTCTATTTCTTACCGTTTGTGCTGTTATTGGTGGTGCTGAAGGTTGGGAGGATATTGAAGATTTTGGTGAAGTTCATCTCGATTGGTTTCAAGATAAGCAACTCTTTCCAAATGGGTTACCTGTTCACGATACCATTGCCCGTGTTGTTTCACGTATAGAACCAAAACAATTTCAACAATGTTTCATCGGTTTAGTGCAATCAGTCAACCAACTCTCTGATGGCGCCCTAATTGCAATTGATGGTAAGACATTACGCGGTTCTTACAACCGAGATAATCGCCAATCAACTATTCATATGGTGAGTGCTTTCGCCTCCGCTAATGGAGTAAAGATTGGGCAATTAAAAACAGAAGCCAAATCGAATGAAATCACGGCTATCCCAGAACTACTGAGTCTATTAGATATTCAGGGCTGTCTTGTTTCGATTGATGCGATGGGTTGTCAAACCAAAATAGCCAAACATATCGTCAATCAAGGTGGCGACTATTTATTGGCAGTAAAAGGTAACCAAAAAACGTTATTTCATGCAGTGCGAGCGGCTATTGATGAAAAGATGAAAACTGAAAATAAAGCCAATACGGTGTTAATAGAACAAGGACATGGCCGAATAGAGGCTAGAGAGTATCACGTTCTGGCGGCTGGGACGCTATCTTGCGAATTTCCAGAATGGGAAGGCTTAAAAAGCTTGGGTGTCAGTATCGGCTATCGTCATGAAAAGTCGGGCAAAGAATCGCTAGAATATCGATATTACATAAGTTCAGCGGAGCTTGATGTGCAGCATTTTGCTGCAGCGGTTAGGGGGCATTGGGGGATAGAAAATAATTTGCACTGGGTACTAGATGTATCGATGAACGAAGATAACTGTCAAATTTATCGAGGAAATGGTGCTGAAAATCTCGCTTGTGTACGACATATGGCGTTGAACATGTTGAAGTCAGAAACAACACGTAAAGCCAGTATACGGCGAAAGAAAAAAATTGCTGGAATGAGTAGTCATTACCTTGAAAAGGTTCTAGTAGCGGGCCTTCAAGCGGTGGTTGAAAATTAAGCATTCATGCTCTTGCCCTGCTCCACCAGGTTTGACGACTTGTCCTGCAAAGTAAACTCCTGCACCCTGACCAATTAGACTAAAACCATCTTGGGTCAGTTTGACTACGCCCGGATCAACACCCAATTTATCAGCAATATAACCTATTTTCCAAGCCTCACTAGAAGCCATACCATCAGCAATTTGGTCATGAATGCTGTACTCAAAACCCTGATATTTTAATTTAATTTCTTCTGGTACTTGGTTCCAATAAAGTGGATCTTTGTAGTATAAGGTGATTAATTCAGCATTTTTTAACAACGCCTGTTCATTCTGATATTGCTCACCTTGCTTCGCTAATGCTAAATTCTTGTTATACTCCTCTGAACCTATTGCATATTGAGCATAACACTTAACTAATGCGCAGGCTGCCGCATCTAATTTTTCTTTATCATGACCTTCTTTAGCCAAATTAGCGATAATTTCATTTTCTTTATCGGTATTAAGTCTGTTGTTTTCGATCGCCGTTTTTCCCGTTTGGACGCCAGTCACAATATCATAACTTCCCCCACCCGTGCTAGCCACCGCTAACCCCGAAGCGATCGACGCCAGTGCACTGATCTCTTCTTTCTGTGCATCCGTCAGATCTTTCAGCTCGACGCGCTTGCCCTCTTTATCTGTGCTGTAAAACTGTTCATAGATAAAGTCTGCCGCCAGTTCACCGCTGCCTGCACCTATGCCACCCGCTACCGCTGAACCACCCTGTAGCTCGGCAGTCACGGCACCTAACAGTATATGCGCAAGGGTATTTGCTGCTTTATCCACCTGCGGTTTACCATCCGGCCCAATGGTGGTGGTCGCTTCCTTAATCCTCTCGGCAATATACGGCGCACTGGCACCTGCTAAACCACCAGTAATGTCACCGGTTAACACTCCTGCCAGCACAGAACCCACCGCACCAATCGCTTTATTGGTGTCGCTGCCCATGCCCGTGGTTTTGTATTTATCTTTGTAAACACTGTCTACCTTGGCACTAAACAGCTCATTCTTAATGGCATCATCACTGGGCAGTTTATACTCTGGGTCGTCTTTGTTTTTCTCTACTAACTCATCTCGGCGAGCTTTAATATCCGTCGCTTCTGGGTATTTACTCTTCTCAACATCCCGCTGCGCCTTCAACTTATCATTATTTTCGGCGACCTTAATGGCCTGCTGAGTGATATCCTTCACCAAGCCTATCTGCTCGATTTTGTCCAGATGCTCCTGCTTGTCAAAGATCGTCCCCAACACATTATTGGCATTCTCCGTATCGCGACTCAAGGTAGCCAGATCTTGTTTCTGGCCATCCTTATCACGAATGGTGATATTGCCTTGTTCCACTGCCGATCGGGTGGTACTGGAATCGCTCTCTTTATCTTGATACAAGGTGGGCGGTGTCATGCCTCCGGTGCCGACCGAGATATCAATATGTTGCACTTTGTAATCGGCTTTATTGGTGATATCTGAGAACGACAGTGTACCTGTGTCCAGATTATTGAGGTTTTTATCGTCCGCCGTCGAGGCAATCACCGCCCCTTTCAGGTCGGTGTTGTTACCGACATAAATATCATAACCACCTTTACCGGCAAATATCCCCGACTGGTCGGTGACGCTGGCCCAGTTGCTGTCCATCTTCGTCATCGACAGATTCAGATTGGCACTGGCGCCAGTACCGTAACTGCCATCGACCGCCACACTGAGTTTCTCATACTCAAAGTTGTCAGTATCTTGCAGTGACTGAATATTCAGATTATTGCCAATATTGGCGACTACCGTGTCGCCTTTGAGCTGCGCACCGATAAGATTGGCATCGTTGCCGGTTTTCACCGTCAGTTTATTGCCGGCATCAACGATGCTTTCACTCCACGCCGAGCCATTGGCGTTTTCACGTTCACTGCTAAAGTTGGCGCTGCCACTGACCCTAAAGCCACTTTCATCACCCCAAAGGAGAAACCAATACCCACACTGCCGCCGTAGTTGGTCTCTTTGCGGTCGCTGTTCTGAGTATTAACGGAGGCAATCATATTTAAATCATGATTGGCATCCAATGTAATATCATTACCCGCTTTAACCTGACTGCCTTTTAAGGTGATATCACCACCATGACCGTCTTTGTCTCCCGTCGCGGTTAAGCTGATATTATTGCCCGCTGACATACCGGAACCCACCGCGGTATGCTGCTCCTGCTCAACGGTCCGTTCAGTGATTTGCGTACCGACCGAGGCTTTAATGCCAATCGAGGCCTCTTTATCTCCCTCTTTATTGGTCAGCTCCATCTCCTGCATCGCCTGAACCATGGTCAGACCGGCTTTAATCGATTGCAAGGCGGTGGTTTTATCGTTACCACGATCGTTGGCCTCTTTTACCGCTTGAACCGCCTGATAAATATCTGACGCCGTGCCAGTAATCGCAATGGTTAATCCGGTCTGCTGGCGACGGTACTCCTCTTTATATCGCGTCTCTGCATCCACGGACTCCAGCGTGATATTTTGTGCCGTGGCAGTAATGTCCTGTTTGGCGATCACATCGGAGCCTTTGACCGTCAGATCCTGTCCCGCTTTTAGGGTGACACTGCCATCCGTGCTACCGACCATCGAGCCGAGATAACTGCGCTCGGTGTCAGTTTGTTTCATGCTTTCATCGATTTGACCTACCGTCGCACCAATGCCGCCACTGCTCATCAGACCGGAGATGGTGGTAATCGTCTGGCTCTGGCGATAACGCGACTCTTCCGCTGCCTCAATCGCAATATCGTTGCCCGCCGTCAGATTAACCTCGCCACTGCCCGCCACCTGACTGCCGGTGATCTGGATATTATTTCCGGCGGTCAAATCAACACTCTCCCCAGCAAAACTGCTGCCAATCGCGGTACGGTCATCGACAGTGACGTGTTTCTCGATAGTCTGTTTAGCAATGCCGCCAGTAGTGCCCGTGGATTTATGGTTGTCATCCAGATTAACGGTCTCGATGCCGGACTGAATGGTCAGATTATTGCCAGCATTGACTGACAAATGTTGTGCCGCATCGACATTGGCGGCCGTGGCGGTAATATCATTCTGGGCCGATAAGGTCACATTTCCGTTGCTGACAATCTGTGAACCAACATCCTGCGTGCTGGACAAGGTGTAATGATTGTCTTTGTCAAAGCGTACCGATTCACTCTTCGCGGTTTTCACGGTGGTTAGATTGAGATCCCGACCTGCGGCTAAGGTGGTCTGACTGTCTTCACCGCTGTTGGTGATTTGACCCGCCTGAACATTAATATCCCGACCCGCCGACAAGGTTAACTGGCTGTTATCGTTCTGAACGCTAATGCTACCCACCCCGAGGATCGAGGTATTACTGGATGAGCTGGAGGAGACTTCGCGAGTCGTGACACCCAAGCCCCCTTTTCTGACATCACCAACCAGCTCAGTGCTGGTGGTCTGGTTTTCATTGCTGCTGGTGGTGGAGCGAATATTAATATCATTACCCGCCTGCAACAGCAGGCTGTCACCCGCCTGAATATGACCACCGATATTATTGATATCCTGACGAGCCACCAATTGCACGTCATTACCGCTTATCTGACCGCTGAGGTTGTTTAGATTGTCGGCAATCACTGTCAGCTTATCACTGCCGACAATTCGACCGCTGTTGGTTAAATCCCCCGCCAGTTGCAAGCCCGTTTGTTGCCCTGAAATTAATGCGCCACTGCCATTAAGCGAAGTCGAGCCCGGACGGGCATAAACTTGAGGCACCAGAACGGTTTCCACTTCGCCATTCGCTAACGTCACCGACTTGCTGACCAACCAGACAATGTCGGACGTTAACTGACTTATCTGCTCAGAGGTCAACGCTACCCCGAGAGACAATGAATACTGCCCGGCAAATTCAACCCCGGCAGTCATCAGCGTTTTATATTGTTCTTCGTCATTCGCAAAACCATCCAGATAACGCTGACCGGTTAAGTCAATGATCTGCTCGCGGATCGGTTTTTGCTCATAGTAGCCGTCACCCAACCGTTTCATCACGCTGTTCGGATCGCTTTTCATCATGGCGGTCATATAATCAGAACCGAGCCATTTTTTATATTGGGTAAAACGGGGATCGGACTCCACCAGATACAGGGCACTGGCCCCCGGATGGATCTGGTATAGGCTGCTGTCGGGTAAGTTGACACGGTCATTATTGTCAGTAACAGCAATATCGGCACCACTGCCATTAATCAGCGTATTTTCTTCTAAGGTCGACGGTTTTAGCACAATCTCTTGGATCACCGTGGTAGGTCGGTAGGCGGCCACCGAATGACCTTGATCATCGGAGCCTTTTTCATGAATACGCCACCATTCCTGAATGGTGCCATTATCTTTAATAAATCGTAATCCAGGCACCTCCACATTGGTTAAGACATCGGCAATAATCTGTAACGTCTGTCCAGCCGCTATCTGACTTTTATCATTCAGAATAGTCTCCGCATCAATAACAAAGTTACCGCCCGCTAACAATTTGGCCGGATCCGTTTCGACGATCACATTTTCTTCAATCACCCGCTCATAGATGTATTCATAGAAATTATCATCGGCCTGTTCGGTGGGTGTATTAATATGTTTAACTTCGTTATGGAAAAAGCTAACCTCGCTGATATCCCACTTATGGGTTGAGCCAAGAACCCTAAATTCATGGAAGTTCTCTCTGGAGACTTCTCGAACTTCGGTGACAAAATTATCATTCACATTATTTAATGTCCCCACCACAATACGGGCATCGCCATCGGCTTCAATAATCGAGCTGTGATTGTTAATTGTTCCGGCACGGCCGGAGGCCATGTTGTTCTCATCAACCGCACCACCAATGTCGAGAGAGCCTCCGCTGTATATCAGACTATGACCACGGTTATCGAGGGTACCAACCCCTAAACTAATATGATAGCGTCCCCCTAAAGTCGCGCCAGCCAAATTATTCAAGGTCTGTGCCTGTATCGCCCAGGGCAAACGGGTCTAAATTATACAGTTAATAGACCGACTTTGAGCACTTTTAATAGGTAATCATTGTCCCATCCGGCCTTTAACCGTTTGGTTTTAACACCCACTTTAACCGTCTTTTCATTTTTTAATAGATTTAAGGCTATCTTATTTATCATGGCGATATTTTGCGCCCCGTGACCACTTCTTAATCTGTTCTTGTCTTCCTGAAAACTCACATCCAATTGCCAGTGCAATCGATTCTCTACATGCCAATGACTTCGGATCGCATAACCCATAAATTCAGCACTCACCCCTTGATGGCTACTGATGAAATAACGCCGTTCAATGCTGGATTTTTGCCCCTGCACTTCACGAATAGACTCTACAGCAGCAAGGCTCTTTACTGTTCGCCATTTGGGATGCCTCTCAATGAGCCAATCCACATCCGATGTCACCCACAACTGGCGTTGCTCAATACGACCATGATCGCCATCAATCGTGCTATGCTCATCCATCAAAGGATGACTTGTTTGGGTTATTTGCACATCCATAAATGTTTGACGTCATCATAAAACTCCCCTTTATTGCCTTTGATGGCAATCACATAATCCCCTTTCGCATCAACGATTTGTTTTGCAATCGTGTGCTGGCATCCCATCGCATCCGTCGTTATTGTCGCACCTTCAATATCGAGCAGAGCCAACAGGCGAGGGAATGTGCGGTAATTTCATTCGATTTATCAGAGACTTTTACTTGCCCAAAACACAGACCATTTTTGACTGACCATGCGCTGACTAAATGTATGGCGGGATTACCGCAAGCCTTATCCCGTGTACCGCGCATGACTTTTCCGTCCAACGCCACAATATCACTGTCTAAATTGCCCAATGTCATGACCCACTGGAGTAAAAGCCTGCTCAAACTCATTTGGTTTTAAACGATTAAGGACATCATTAAAGGTGTCGTGACAAGGTATCCCATAGGGAAGGTCCAAAAACTGTTTAAACCAATCAATTTTAGATTTACCATATTCCTCAATGGCATTGAAATCATCACAACCACTGATGATGGCACAGAGTGAAATGGTCAGAATATTCACTAATGAGTGGCGTTTAGTTCGGTTGCATCGAGGGTCTGTTAAATGACCAAAAGCTTGACTAATCGTGGTATGTTGCATAATAACCTACGGACAAAAACGACTATAAACCACGATCATAAGGATCGGTCAATGGATCCATTCAAAAAAGTGATTTTATTCCTTAATTGTTTAATTTAGACCCGTTTGCCCTGCTGTATCGCCAGCAGGTCACCATAAATACGACCCGTATTGAGATTGTTGAGAGTCCCTGCGTTGATGCGGGTGCCCGCCATCAATCAAGCCATAGTGAGTTAAGGTATCGGAGGCATTCAGTGTGGTGTTATGACCCATCACTTCACCGGTCTGGTTAATCCGCAATGATTGGCTGTTGATTTGCAAATCACTGGCGGCCAGCAGGCTACCATCGATTATCCCATCGCCAATATCTAGCTGTAAACTGCCTTGCCCCTGAATATAGCCAGCGTCATTTAGTCCAGCCACCGTTAAGCTGTTCGTTGAGGTCGCCAGTTGGTTGGCCTGAATAGACAGGTTCGCTTTGGCCGCCAATGTCCCCCGATTACTGACACTATCCACAGCTAATCGGGCATTGCCGCTGGCATAAACCTTGTCAGTATTGGTTATCTGACCACCGCTGGTAAGTTCAATATCCCGCCCCGCTTGTACCTTACCACGGTTGGTGATTTGATTTTGCCCCTCCAACACGATAGCGTTAGCCGCATAAACGGTGCCTGAGTTAATGATCTTATCTTGGCTCGTCAGCTTGACGGTATTGTTGGCATGTAATGTGCCGCTATTGTTGATATTTTCACGGTGAGGCAGTTGAATATCTTGTTGTGCCTGAATTCGCCCCGTGTTGACAATTTTGCGAGGGTAATTTTATCGCGAACCGGCACTAGCCCCCAGTTGCCCAGCATTGTGTACGCCGACCTGAGTTCAGTACCAATCACCGGATTTTACCGGCATATCCCCAATTCAGCGACGTCAATCGCGAGGGTCGGTTTATCACTGCCATCATCAGCCAGTGCTTGCACGGAATCTAAATCACGGCTGACCTGATTACGGCCAGTCACCACTTTGATATCATTAGCCCAAATCCCAATATTGACTTCAACACTACGAGAAATCAACTCGGTGTAATCTTGACGGCTGGTATCCAGCCCTTTGCCGGTGATTTTTATCTGGCCTTTGTCCACCCGATAACCCTGCAACTGGCCATTATTGAGTTCGGCTTTACCGGTGGTTAACGTCGCACGGTCAGCATTGATAAAGCCGCAACCATCACACGTAATCCCGGATGGATTGGCAATCACCACTTGGGCTTTTTGACCCGCCACTTCGATATAGCCGTTTAACTGACTTGGGTTACGGGAGTTCACTTCATTGAGAATAATCCGCGCTTCACCGCCGGCCAGATTATTGTTGCCGGCAATAAAACCACCGAGTTCGGTGTTAACATTGTTACGGGAGTTATTGAGGATGACGCCTTTTTGGTTAACATCAAACTGGCTGTATTGGTTACGTGACACTCCGCCTGCGCTGGGCGTCTGAATATTGACTTGCGGTGTGCCATTGCTGCTGGCAATAATCTGTGGCTGTTGACTGCCGGGCGCATTGGCATCAGCGACGATATTGGCCTGAGCCGGATTCACCAGCATGACCGCACCGAGCACCAGTGAGGTGAAGAACGATAACGGTCGTAATCGAGCTAACAGCGAACGAGATACGGGTTGGCTATCGACTCCAGCGCCACTGGACACCGTACCACCATACGATTTAGCGATGTCTGACACCACCATTAACATGCCGCGCTCGCGGTTAAAAATAATTCGGTAACACTGTTTGTTCATAACTGAGTCCTTTTTTCCCTGTCCATGATTGTTCAGCGCATTGTTATTGGTTGTGCTAACAATCATTTTCTTTAATCATGAGTGAATAAACCTGCGTCTTATCACTATCGAATCGCCAATATTCATGACGTTGTTAGCTAATTAATATTCCCAATACAGACTAAAGCCCAACGCCACGGGGCTGGTCTGAAACCCTTCTGGCTTGGCTAATGGAATACCGGCAAAGGCATCGTAATTTAGATTGAGTTTGCCAATGTTGCCTTTGACACCGACCACACCACCAGCCAGATATTTGCCAATCAGGTATTCGCTGTGCGTGCCACCCACTTCACCATAGTCAACACCGATATACAGCTGTTGACCCGCCAGTGGAGTGTGCCAGTTGAGGTCGTTACGCACATACCAGCCATTATCAGCACTGAGACTCAGTTCACCATCATAGCCGCGCACCGAGTAACGGCCGCCAATGGAAAAGCGGTCTTGGGAGGTCAATTTGTCTCTGGCGAGCTGACGCTGATAACTTGGGGCATAGCTAAACTGTTGATTAAATACTTTGAAGGGTACATTAGCCGAAGCTGACATATGTATGATGCGTGGCAACGCTGTCGCATCACCGGTTTTCTCTTCTGGGGCTTGTTGGGCACCAAACCAGCGCGTACCACGCTGATAGTCGATGCCACCATCCAGTGTCATATTATCGACGTACTGACGATGCCGAAGCCCGACTTTCCATGCCGAGGTATTGCGCTGCTGAATTTCCACTTCCATATCATTGATGTAGTTCTGTGAA
>JAGWCC010001596.1:0-27823 GCA_022651775.1 Drusus annulatus | reverse complement strand
TTCCGCCCGTGCCAGTTGCCTGGGAGCGATAGCAAAGACCGATCAGATAGAGTGCATCCCCACGGCTTTCATCCACACAAAGCCCACAGCTCACTTCATCATCCTCTTCGTATTTATCCTCTAAAAGATCAATGACCTCTTGGTATTTTCCTAAATAATATTTCCCTAACCCATAGAAATATAAATTTTCTTCATCTCCATACTTCTCATAACCTTCCTTGGCCAATTGATGAAGTTTTTCGTAGCTTTTGGCCCCCCGAGCTGAGCGGAGTGCATTGCTCAAAGCCAAAGAATAAAAACTAACTTCTTCTGGAATTTGTGCAAAAATGTCCAAAGCTTCCTCATAGCGCTTTAGATTATTCAAAGCCGCTTGGGCATTAATCAGACCCACTGAAAAATGAGGGGAAGTCATAGGCAATTTGGCGAACCACTCCAAGGCTTCTTCCTCTTGACTCGTATTGACCAATGCGCCGATCCCATCAGACAAAGCTTGCTCAGAAAAAGAGGATCTGGTTGGCACTTTTTTATAAAAGCCAATGGCCTCATCATATTCCTCCGCTTCCAGAGCCATTGTCCCATGGAGCATATTTTTCCAGCCTATTTTTTCAGCTCTATAAAAAGAGCCCAGCTCAGGATTGCCCATCTTTTGGCAAGCTTCGATGACTCGGTCATAAACCTCCTCAACTGGCTCAGACAAATTAAAGAGCACCCCTTCTTGGGCTAAAAAACTTTTCCCCATTTTCTCTACCATTCCATTGAGACCAAACATTCCAGCCAACCGTAATTTTAACATCACCATACTACAAAAAAACTCCATTCATTATCCAGGCTCTCGGCCAAAGGCAAGTCACTTTTTCATCCCCTGCCTTTGGTCAGCCCTTTTTTTCTACTATAAAAATCTCAAAAACCAAATGCTTTCCAGCTAAACTTCAAAACAACTTTCCACTAAGGGTCTCAAACTTCTTCCACCCAGTGGGCAGTCCAGAACTCTATCCTCAATCTGACCAACTCAAAGCTCCACACCTCCGAGGGGTTCCACTAGTGGCGAATGCCCCACTCTGCAAGGGTCAGGAGTACAAGAAGATCAATCTCCCTGGATGACCGCCCCAGAGAAAAACCCTACCAGAGCTTGGACAAAAAATATGCCATGAGAAATCCAAGTCTGGCTCAGTCAATTTGATAAAAAGTCGAAAATTGAGTCCCCAGTCTCAATA
The DNA here is from genome assembly GCA_022651775.1 of Drusus annulatus. NCBI lineage: Eukaryota > Metazoa > Arthropoda > Insecta > Trichoptera > Limnephilidae > Drusus > Drusus annulatus. Next base: position 26,609 of record JAGWCC010001596.1, on the reverse strand, counting down.
ATTGTCATCTATTTGCTACCCCTTGGATTCTATTTTATTTATCGTCATCATCGTCGTCGTCATCATCATCGTCGTCGTCATCGTCGTCATCGTCATCGTCATCGTCATCATCGTCGTCCTCATCGTCGTCATCGTCATCATCGTCTTCATCATCATAGTCGTCATCGTCCTCATCTTCATCCATCTCAAAGAAGCCATCATCTTCTAGCCCTTCTCGATCCGGACGATAAGCCCGCACATATCCGCTTGATACGACCTGCCGAGTCCCGTCAGCCTGTTGGATCATTGCACTACCAATCGAGTTGGCCATCTCTCGTACCTGATCAAAATACATCTCTGCTCGCTCTAGATTGCCCAGTAGCTTGTAGCAAAGACCGATCAGATAAAGTGCATTGGCTCGCTCTTCATCCACACAAAGCCCACAGCCCACTTGGTCGTCATCCTCTTCTTCCAAAAGATCAATCACCTCTTGGTACCGCCCCATATGATAGGTGGCTAGTCCCATAAAGTACAAAGGCTCATCTTCTTCGGTCAATTCATAGCTTTTCTTGGCTAGTTCATACATTTTTTCATAGTTTTTACCCCGACGAGCTGAAATGATCCCATTTTCCAGAGCGATCGGATAAAAATGTACTGTCTCAGGAATTTCAGCAAAAGCAGCCAAAGCCTCATCATAGCGTTTCAAATTATTCAAAGCGGCCTGCACATTGGCCAAAGCGACTGGATAAAGGTCTGACTCTTTTGGCATTTGCTTGGCTAGCTCGATGGCCTCCGCTTCCCGATCTAGGTTTACCAAAGCTCCGATTGCATCCGCAATGGACTGAGCAAAATGGCTCGACTGGGCTGGCACTTTGCCATAAGAAGCCGCCGCCTCCTCATATCGTCTCTCTCCCAAAGCTTTTACCCCTTGAAATAGATTCTCCCAGCTTGCTTTTTCCATCTGATATTTTTCTTTGAGACTCTCATCATTTTTCCGTCCAGCCACACCGCTCAGTTCCTCATAGACCTGACCGATCGGGATATTTTGATTGAAAAGAAGCTCCCGACCACTCAAGATCGCCAGGCCCACTTCTTCCAAGACCGGATCAGACCTGAGGCCTACTGCCGCATCCCAAGCATGACTCATCACAGTCGGATAGATTTCGTGATCCCTTGCTAAGCCCAACTTTTTGCATTCTTCCAAAACTCTTTCAAATTGTTTCAAATGAGAAAGGGCGAAAAGCAAATTGACCGAAGCCATTTCGACCACTTCAGGATCATCCATCGGAACTTCTTTAAACCGCTCCAACACCTCTTCATATCGTCCCAACTGCAAAAGACAAGCCAACTTCTCCAATTGAGTAAATCGATATTGATCAAACTCTGGTGTAATTCGGTCTAACCAGCCCAAGGCAGTCGCAAAATCTCCCTCTTCCAGTGCCTCCACTGCCGAGCCTAACCATTCTTCATTTCGATTCATCTTTACAATTCCTCCTATTTTTTCTCAAATGTGGCAACCATCTTCTTTTGAATCCAAGTCAAAAGAGTAAAAGATAAAAAACTGGCAATGACAAAGGCGATCGCCCAATTTCTAGGCCAAATAAAAAGTAGCCTTCCATCAAAGCCAATATTAATCACAGTCAATACAAAGGATAAAATCCCGGACATGACAAAAAGATTTACCAGCTGAACCCACCGAAAAATTGGCATCTTATCCTCCTAATTCTTTTCCAACCACAAATCATGAAGCCACTTTTCCGTTACTCGCCCCTGATTCCAGATGATCCCAGTCTCGAAAGTGATCACTTTCTCATTGGCCCCCACAATCACCCAAGTATAATCCTGAGTCGAAGGAGCATAGCACTTAAATTTCATACCTGTGACCGTAACCGGCTTGCCGGCCACCTGGATCACTTCATCATGAGGCTCGATCCACTGGTTGTTCAATTTTTCAAATAGCCCAGGCGATGTTTTCTCCAGAAAAGCCTTCGCGATCTCTTGAGTCCGTTCACGGTTAGGCAAAGCCTGACCTTTTTCAAATTGCTCATCCATAAAAGTGACACCTAAAATCCTCTGGCCTCCTTGACTCAAGACCACCGAGTAATGCTCTCCACCAAGCATGGCAGCTCCAGCTTTACCATAGCGATAAATAAAGACCTTCTCTTTATTTTGTAGCCCTTCCCTCACACTCACCAAAGAATAATTTTCTGGAATATCCAAATAAGCTCTGCTTTTCTCAAGCACGTCTTCTTGTTCTTTTGAAATAATCACTCCTAGACTTGTCATTCCTTTTCCACTCCCTCCCTCATTCGCCCCATACGAATAGCCACAAATCATAACAACTACCGCAACTGAGAACATTAAAATTTTTCTAATCATTTTCCAAGCCAACTTCCTATTCTAATAGTTACTAAAATTCCCCTTTTTGTAGTTTAACTCCATTTATTGTAACATAAAGTCAAATGCTGTCAAACAAGCTACAATTCTTTTAAATGTGCTATAATGACTTATCATAAAAATCTGTAAAATAAGGTAACATTGGAGAGAAAATGCTATGAAATCAAATGAATTCATTGATTACAATCTAATCAAAAATTTAGTCGTAGCCATCGGAGAAGTGGCAGAAATCACCGGAATACCAGTACGAAAATTGCGTTATTGGGAAGAAAAAGGAATCATCCAATCCCAAAAATTCAAAACCACCCTCCGAAAATACAACTACCTGACCATCAAAAAAATACTCCTCATCGACGAGCTCCTCACCGAAGGCTACACCCTAGAAAAAGCCGCCGAAAAAGTCACCCAACGAATCGAAAAATTAAACGAAGTCTTCTCCAAACTCCAAGAAGAGAATAATAAATAATCTTTATCCGAAACCACCCACAAGCAACCCACACCCTACAAGCTAGAAAAATAAATCAACCAACCTTATCAAAATAAACATCAACAAAGAAGCGACCTGCATCACGCAAGCCGCTTCTTTTATTTTTTCTCTAAGTACTAAGTAAACTATTTGAACCGCAATTACTCCCAACTTTCTAAAAATAATTTTTAGAACATCAGGCTCCCCTGCAATCGATCTAACAACTCAACCACTGGTTGACCAGTCATTCCCGAAACACTCATTTGGATCGTGACCCAGTGTCCTTGATGCATGATTGTGATCTCAGTCCCACCCTTTGTTTTCAAGACCTCGAAATACAAAACCGAAATCGATCGCATTCATTTTCACCAACTCTCATACATCATATACTCTCTTTTGATTTCCCTTGATACTTCAGATAAAAACTGTATTTCCACTTTACATTAACTCCTACTACTAGAATCGGTAAAAAAGAACATAAAAAAGCGACCTGCTTTCGCAAGTCGCCCGTTACTTATCCTCCGTAGCAAATAGATTCTACTGATTGTTATCTTTTTTATTCGTCCAGACCACCCAGTAGGCGGCCAGTGCGGCAAGGAGAAAAATGACTGTACCGATCCAAAACATAAGCATCTTCTTCACCTCTTTTCAAATCACCAAATTATCAAATTACCATATCCCATTTTACTTTATACACAAAGCTCCCTGCTAGACTCTACAAGCAAGGAGCTTTTTCTGATTTCCTTTTATGAAATTATCTTGAGTCCAACCACACCGACGATGATGATCCCCAGACTGGCGATTCGGCGAAAGCTTCGAGACTCACCAAAGAAGATCATATTCACCAGCACCGCTCCAGCGGTCCCCAGTCCAGTCCAGACCGCATAAGCGATGCTCATATCCAGATACTGAAAAGAAGTATAAAGCAACCCAAATGAGAATATAAATCCACTCACATAGGTCAGCAAATTCCTAGCCGTTTTATTTTCATTAAAAAGTCTCATCCCAACCACTCCAACCATTTCCAAGGTTGCCGCAGCGATTACAAATAACCATCCCATATTAATTCTCTCCTTTTTCTTCCTGAGCATCTGCTAGCCTAAGGCTAATGACCCCAACGATGAGAAGTCCGATAAAAAATATCTTCCCCATCGAAAAAGGAACCTCAAAATACCAAGTATCCAAGATCACAGCACCTACGGTTCCCACAGCGGAGAAGATCGCATATACTGTTCCAGTTGGCAATTCTTCACAAGCTTTGGTGAGAAGATAAAAATCGATCCCAATCAAGATCAAGATCACTCCCCAGTGCCAAATCTCTACTGCCACATTAAAGCCAAATACCCAGGTGATTTCCAGCAAGCAAGACAATACCACATACTGCCAACTTCTACTCATTGAAAAAACCCCCTCTGTTACCGTTCATACCCTACTCATTTTTTCACTCCCAATGCATAATATATAAAATCCATCAATTCTTCTTTTTGCGCTTCGATCGCTGATTCCTTCGGCGAATCGTACCAATAATTCTGCTCTGCTGTAGTTTCAACCAAAGCAATCAATAATTTCGCTGTTCGCTGAGAATCCAAATTTTCTCGGACCCTGCCAGCCCGTTGCTGCTCTTTTAAAAAATCACTCATCCACTCATAAAAAGGGAGGTAAATTTCTTCCCAATCCTTTAGCTGATTGGTCTCTTGCATACCCGAATAAATAAAAAGGAAAATATCCCGATAGGCTCTAGCTTGCTGGAACATCACTTCTACGATCTGATCCAACTGCTCTTCCAAAGAAGCCTTTTTCTTCACCCGATCCTTGAGAGCATCCACACTCTCCCCTACCATCTTTTGAGCAATATAGGGCATCACCGAAAGTCGAGAAGGAAAATAAAGATAAAAAGTGCCTTGAGCGATTCCCGCCTTCTTCACAATATCAGAAACCTTCGCCTTCTCAAGCCCTTTCTCACGAAAGACCTCCATCGCAGCAAAAATGATCCGATCACGCTTATCCATTATCTTCCCCCTCTCACAAAAATGACTGATTGTCATTCATTGAATTAAGTATAACAAAAAAAGACTTTTTTAGCAAATTCATACCCTAAAAAGCAAAAAATCCGCCTTGATTAGCACCACCATATCTCAACTGAAATCTACACAACTTCTTCTAAAAGCAAAAAAGCCGATCCGACTTTCGTCGAATCAGCCACTCGATCTTCATTATTTATACGAAATGAATAAGTAAATCTCCCTTTCACTAAATGATCCTTTTAATCTCGGCTGTAGTCAGTAATCCCGAGACGATTTCCAAAAGGGTCTTCAAATTCTACCGCCATTCCGGTCTTGATCTTAAAAGGTTCGGAGCAAAAAGTAACTCCTTTGCCAGTCAACTTCTGATACTCGGCTTCCACATTATCCACCACAAGCCAAATCGTCGGTTTAATTTCCGGAAATTTGGCCCGATCTTTCAAAATAATGGCTGGTTCTTCTTCACCTACTTGAAAAGCAATCATCCCCTGAGGGGAAAAATCGAATTTCATCTTTAATCCCAATATTCCTTGATAGTATTCTTTCGCTTGATCCAGTTCATCCACTCCAAGGAAAAAATTATCATAGCTTTTCATCGCTTCTTCACTCCATTCCATCTCAAAAGTCTTTTCATTCAAGTCTTAGCAGTTCTTTTGACTATTTTTTGAATCAATTTTATAAAATAATCCAGCCAGTCTTTCATTCTTTGAGGAATATGGCCAGCCTCAGTACTAAAATTTCACACTATCCCAGCTCCGTTTTAAATACTTCTCATCTACCTCTTCACGGTTGCCAGCCACCATCAGTAGCACCACATAAGGAGAAGAGATAAAGACAATTTGTTCCCCTTGAAGCCCGCCATAATCCACTTTTTTCAGGCCCACTCGATGACCGTTTTTCAAGGTCACAAATTGATAGTCCGATTCAGAGGAATTGGAGCCTTGATTCATTGCTCCTAAAAATCCCTGTCGCTCTGCTTCCGACCAATCATCTAAATAATACTTACTTTTTTTCATCTTCTCTGGTATTCCAAAAGGCTTGGTCAAGACAAGCATTCCTTTTTCGCCAGTAGTAGTCCGATACTCATAAGAGGTCGTATCGTCCCCATCATCCGCTTCGCCTGTCTGCCTCACATCTTCCGGAGCACTCACTTCCACCTTCAAGTTTTTTTTCTCAATCAAGATCGGCTTCCACTCAGACTTAGCTGCCGCACCTACACCTGATATTCCCATAATAGCCAATCCAACTAGCACAATCATAAAAAATCTTCTCATTTACCTCAGCCCTCTCCGTCATTTCTCTCTACATGATTCCACTTTATTAAAAAAACTGCAATTCTCTTTTTTATCCTTACCATCGGCAAACCTAAATCTACCGTAAAATCATTCCCCAGCCCTTACAGCCAAACTTCTCGCTTGCATTGCCTCGTCCAAAATTTTCATAAAAAAGCTGACCCGACTTCTGTCGAACCAGCTTACATCTTCAACTAAAATACAGCTTTTTGAAAGACCTGATCTGGAAGCTTCAATTCGCTCCCACTCATGACCCCTTCTTTCAAAACCATCAGACCTAGCAGATAGCCTTTTTTCAACACTACGATCATTTGACCGGTAGCTTCCGAGCGGTTAATATCTACCAATAAGGCTCTTCGTCCACTTTTCAGAGTAATAAATTTCCCAGTTTCTCCTTTTTTAGAAAAAAGTTTTATAAATTCTTCTTCCTGAGCCTGAGTAAATTCATCTACCCCATAATCGGTTGCAAAAATCCACTTTGTTTCCAAGGGCACGGTGCTTTTTAAAGTCATGATTAAAAGACTATTATCTTCATCAACGAAAGCACTTACAATCTCACTTCCCTCTTTTTCATCCTGACCCATATCTTTAAAAGAAATAGGCACACTCAACTTTAGCTCGACTACCTTAGTCAAATCATATTGCTTCCACTCTTCCGCCCCAGCCAGGCCAGACAATCCAAGTAAAATCAACCCTACTAAAAAAACGCGAAAAAAATTCTTCATCTGCTTCTTCCTCTCAAAGACAATCGCTTAACTCTTCGTCCGTTTGAAAATTTCATCAGTCATCTTCGTCTCGGCCTCGGTAAATTCTCCCTCTTTGACCACAGCCACTCCTACCATATATTGATCCACCATCTGAATCATCAAGTAAGCTTGAAGCTTTCCTTGACCATCAAAGCCACGCATCGCCCGATGTCCATTGGGCAAAGTCACGAATTGATAGGCCTCCCCTTGCTTCAAAACTTTCTTTAAAAATTCTTGCTCTTCATCAGAAGTTAATGAATCAAAAGGATATTTCCCAGTCATTTTTTTCCGTAATTCTTCTGGAAAGTCAGACTCCAAAAAGTCAGTCCCTTTCTTCACAACAATCATGGTCTTGCTCTCTTGATTCATAAAAATACTGCCAAAATTCCCAGTAGCCCCTTTATCTACCTCCACCGAAGAAAAGCCTTCTGGTATCTGAATCTCCAGCATCACTCCTGCTGGCAACTCCACCTTTTTCCACTCTTCTGCCCCAGCCACACTAGACAGACCAAGAAACAACAACCAAACCACCAATACTTTAAAAATGTTCTTCATTTTCTATTCCTCCAATTATTTCAAAAAGGTTTTTTATAGATCAACTGTAAAAATAACCGATAGATTTTTTTTCTCAGCATTTTCGTAGAATTCCTTAATTCCCTCACACCAGTCCAGAAGAAATTGGAGATTGTCCTCATCTTTAGGCAAAGAATATTCTTCTTGAGGAATCCACTGAAACCCTGCCTTGATTGTATTTTCCAAATCCACTCGTGTTAAATATTCAACAATTTCCTTCACATCATCCGGACTTTTCCAAGTAATGACATAATCTCCATCCAACAAAAAATCACCACAAAAGATCACTTTCGATGGCCCACTACCATCCTCCAACCATTTGGGGAAAAATGAATCCCTTCCCAGGCTTTATCCAATTCACAAGCCCTAGCTGTAGAAAAATACTTATCTTCGATTTCTTCCATCATAAATTCATACAGATCCTCTGTATTTTGACCTTTCAACAGCCCAAGCTCCTGATCGGTAATTGCATAAAGCATACCCAATCTGCCCATCCCATTTCCCCTCCTACTATTTACAAAAAGTCACTTCTACCACCAGACCAGATTTTAAAGGAAAACTAATCCTTATTGCACAATCCAAATCAGCAAACTCCCTTTTCTTCGCTACTTTGTAGCTCTAAAATTCGAAAAACATCCACTTTATACTCTCCGTATCCATTCCATACCTTCATATATTCCACAATACTCACTTTTCTACCTGCAAAACTTTACATCCGATTTCAAAATTCCCCCTGCAAGTCCAAAGCTTTCATGGGATTTATTCAGCCAAAGAAGCCAAGAATTTCCTCACCGACTTTACATACTTATTGGGCTGTTCCAGATTCATGGTGTGACCACAGTCCTCGAAAATTTCCAGCTCCGTATTTTCTCGTAGCTCAGCCATTTTCTCCATCAAGTCTGCATTTGTGCAAAAAGAATTTCGCCCATGAAGCACCAGCATCGGGCAAGTAGAGCCGAGAAAGTCATCCCACCAATCCCCATTGAGCTTGGCTTGAGACTCAGGCAGATTGGCCCGATCAAAGCGGTAAGTCCAGCCAGCCTCATCCTCTACTGCACTCTCATCAAAATAGCGAGTATCATCCATCCCAAAATTGCGAAGTTCCCACTGAAGAGCCTCAAAAGTAGAGCAATGATCTTTCAGCCCCAAGATAAAGCCTGCATCCGAGTCCTCCTCGGCTCCCATATCTTCTAAAATAATCGCCTCTACCAATTCAGGGTAACGAGCCCCAAATTGATAGGCATTAAGCCCACCCATCGAATGACCCAAAAGCACCACCGACTCAGCACCCAACTCCTCCACAATCAATCGGTGCAAATCTGCCAAATAGTCCTCCCGACCATAATCGCCCGGCTTCGCATGATCGCTCCACCCATGACCCCGCTGATCCAAGCTCACCACTCGCCACTTGGGCAAAGCCTCCATCAGATTGGCAAAATAACGAGCATAACCAAAATGACCATGCAAACAAACCAACAAAGGCATCCCAGCCTCGCCACTCTCCAAATAAGACAACCTCAAATCCCCAGACTGAAAAAACTTCCGCTTCATAAATCCTTATCAACCTTTCAAAAACTAAAATCAATAATTTTTATTGTTTTGTCTATAATTTAGTCTTTTTATCCTGTACCATGGGTCTCAATAATTTTTTGAGCCCATTGCTATATATCTTCTGATTTTTCTACTACAAATTCTTGCCCTAGATGAGCAGATTGAAAATATCCTTCCGGCTTCCAAGATGATTCTTTGTGAAATGTGATTCTTTTATCTTTAAAAATATCAGGTAATTCCCATTTACTACGTGATAAGCCTTCTTTTGTCAACATTAACTCTGACCTATAGTCAAAAGTCCCCCAGCCCGGAAGTTTTGAATTCCACGAAGTCTTTTCTTTTGCAATGTATATTCTGTTCAATTTATTTTGGTACCGATCTATTCTAAGATGAGGATGATCTTGAAGCCACTCCGGTATTTCTTTCTCCTCTAATTGACAAGTAGTTAAAACATCCTCAATTTGTAAATATCCAAATAATGCGTGAAATCCATCTCCGGTAACCAAAGAAAGCCTGCCATTTCTTTCTTCACATTTTTGAAACCAACCAAAAAATAGAAATAAATCGCCTTTCGCGATGTTGTTATTATTCAATACACTGGACGCAGAACCAATTTGACCAAAACATCCCTTCCAATTCTTTGCTCGAGGCCAAGAGCTATCCTTTAAATCTGGATCAAGATGGCATGCAGATTCTTTGCTCAAGTCATTTTTATTTTTCCCTAAATATATCGAGTCTTTTACTTGTTTCATAATGTCGTACAAACTCATGTCTTGATACCCACCACTAATTTTTGAGTATTTTTTGCTATCACCATCATTTGGAATTGGCAGAGACATCATCTGTCCATTAGGCATAATTAAACTGGGATAACCTCCATAGGAGCTATCAAATCCTTTTCTGCTTAAAACTATTCGCATAATAACTCCTTCGTTTTTCGCTACTCAATACCTTTTTGTTATCCCCTATTATACCATTCAAAATATCAAAATTCTTTGGAAATTTCCTGTTAAATTTACAGAAAAAGAACTTTTGTTAATCCAGGTAACTCTTTGGTAAAATCGTTCTTTCCCTTCGCTTAGTAAACTTTCAACAAGAAAAAAAGCCGCCTACAGTGGTAAGCGGCTCTGGTCAGTCTTTATACTTACCTTACTCACTCTCAACACTTTCAAAAGAGAGTAAAGCAAATCACAATAGTAATTAAAATCCTAGTGTACCTCTTGCTCCTCAATCTGAGCCTCTACCAAAGTACCTTTTTCATCAGTCCTATATTGGAGCCACTTTCCTTCCAATTGTGAATTACTCATAGTCACGATCACCCCAGTTTTAGAAAAAGAAACTAGTTCCACTTTTTCACCCTGATGATTTTCCATAGCTCCCAAGCTAAAAACTTGCATCTGAGCATCTTCTACAACTTTAGGTATAAGAGTCCAATCCAGCTCCGACGGAGTCCAAAATATCCCCGCCATTGCCACTTCATCTTCCTTCACCGGTGAATTCCACTGACCCTTATCCCCATGATACTCATAGCAATAAAAGGGCTCTCCTACTTTTTCAGCCACATAAAAGACCGCGTTATTTCCTTCTGAAATACTTACATACTCATACAAAGGAACTCCCTTTCGGTGATTCTCCACATCGGCCTGCAACTTCACTAAAGCTTCTTTCGACCAATAAGAGTTCGTCCCCGCCTCAGCACTCACCACAGTGGCAGCCATAAGAGCAATCATCAAAACCACCAAAGATACCCAATACTTTCGATTCATCATTTCGACTCCTTCAACTTAGATAAATAAACGTTAAAATACTTTCCAATTATAACGACAAAACCGAATTCTTCCCTAAATCCAAAAGAAAATCAATGGATTTGCAAGCTATCAAAAATCTGCTTTACCATCTCCTGCTCTTTCAAGGTCAATCCACCTTTTTTAGAAACAATCATCGATAAATAATAGCCCTTGCCAAAAAAATTCATCTCGTGGCCGCTACCATATTTATCCACAAAATCATTGAAAATCACTTTCTGCCCCTTTGGCAAATAGCCAATCTTCACACCTTTAAACTCTTCAGAGATACCAATCTCTTTGGCTAGGTCTTTCAACTCCTCATCCTTGACCCGATCAAAAGGAAAGTCGCCCGGATACTCTTTTCTCATCTCCTGATCCAACTGCACCTGAGTGACAAAAATCATCAAATCACTTTCTGGATAAAAAAAACCATAAGCAAAATCACCGAAATTCCCATGATTTTTCTCTTCGATCAGCCCAGCGGCAGGAAGTTCAAGGCTCATCGGCACCCCTTCTGTCAGCTCTACCCGCTTCCACTCCGCCGCCCCAGCCATATTAGAAAGTCCAAGGAGCAACAATCCTACCACCAAAACCTGCAAAAAATTTCTCATTTTCTCAGCCTCCAAATAAAAATACGATCATTACCCCTTATCGATTCCGATTTACTAGATAAATTTCACTAAAAAGCTCTTATCTCTCCCCCCGACTAGGCAGTTCGATTGAAAATAAATATCCACTTTCGAAGGACCCAATTAGGCACCTTGACCTCCACCTTGCGTCCTCCTTGATTGGCAACATACAGCATCACATGATCTTCCTCAGTCAGCTTAGCGATTCGCTCAATGGCTCCTTGAGTAGCGGAGACCTCCATATCACCAGTAAAACGCTGAATCAAACCACCAGGCTGAGGCTCCAAGAGAAATTTATCTCCCCCATTGACTCGCCACTCGATCCAGTCAAAGCCCCCCTCATAGCCAGCCCAATCCCCATCGATCTCCAGCTCCAAGCTCCGCTGGACCACCCCAGCCACAGTCTTGCTCTCCGCCACCGACTCCACCTCCAAGCCCTGATACTCCCATTTATCCTCAAAAGTATAGCCCTTCTCAGTCGACTCGCCCTTATTTCTCTCCAAAGCCTGCTTCGCCAAAGCCGCCACCGGCACCAAAGCCAAAAGCCCCAAAGCCAAACCCCATTTTTTTCTAACCATACCATTCACAACCTTCCACTCAAATTCACTCACAAAATGCAACCAATTCATCTCTACTTCTAATTCGATTCGAAATAAAAATCCCCTGCCACCCAAATCAAGAAATAAAAAAAGTCCCTGCCCAAAGCAAAGACTTTCCAGATCACCTTACCTTATTGAACTCTTACAACGACACACACCTACCGATTCACGATCTTCCCAATGTTTTGATGCTCTGTTCGAAGAATTCGAGTATAACGACGAATGATTCGCAGAGGAGCACTACCGTAGCTCTTCTACCGACGCTCTTTGATTCGTGAGCATAGTGAAACGAGAAAAGAAGTAGGAGGAGTGCGAAACACTTAGAGATTACCTGAAAGGTAGAGCTTAGTAGTGTAGCTATGATTAACAAGTAAAAACCCTACTCGGAATCTAGTCCCAACGGGGGATAGCCTCATCGATTCACGATCTTCCCAATATTCTTGATCGCAATCGAAATCGTCCCATTCGGATTATTGATAAACTCAATGAACTCAGGATTTTCAAAATACTCGGCCGGAAAAGAAAGCTCAATCCCTGTATCAGTCTTGATCTTAAGGTTCTTCCCAGTCCTCAGAGCATAATTCCGATCAATCTTCACCTCCGAAGAAAAACCACCATCCCCAATCCCTCGCTTGAATTCTTCCTGCATCTCCTGAGAATCCCCAAACACCTCAGCCGCCAACTCCACCGGTGAGATGGTCGTCGAAAACTCCGCATTCTCCGAAATATACTTCTTCGCCTTAGCCACCACCAAAGCCGGATTCTTCCCATGCTCCTCAGCGATCTTCGAGCTCACCTTCTTCACCAAAGCCACCGCCTCTTTCGACGACACCTTAGCACTACACTGCAAAATATACTCAGGCAAAAGAAGCAGAGTCCGCCCCTCCATCTCCTTCTCCTTATCCACAAAGCCAATCTCCAAGCTCTGCATATTCACAATCCCAAAAGACTCAATCTTCTGAGAAATACTCGGTAAAATCGCATGATGAAGGATAATCTCATTCAAAATCCCCCCCCCCTCCGTACTCACATGATGAGTATAAGCAGGCCGACTCTTCAAAAGGAAAATCCCACAATGACGGACCTCATTCTCCTTAAAATCCACCACCAAAAGATCAAGCACCTCCTCCAAAGGCATCCGATTGAGCTGACCATGCACCAACTCCCCGATCTCCCGAGAAAAAGCCACAAAGTCCATCTTCTCCTTCTTATACCGAAGCAAAATCGACAAAAACCGACTCTCCTCACGAAACTGACCCTGCTTCTGATCCGGACTCCGAAAAGAACTCTCCAAATGACGCTGCAAAAAATCAAACGTCTTCTCCTCCCGAAAATTCACCTCCTGATCTGCATACACACAAGCCCCCGACTTAAAATCAAAAATATGTAAAATCCCATGCTGAATCGCAATCATAAAAACCCTCACTTCTCATTTAGCTGTAAAAACCGTCATAACTACAATAGTCTATCGAAATTAGAACAAGAGAGCAAGTTGACAAAGGAAAAAGACCGCCTGCCTTACAAGCAAGCGGTCTCCCAAAGCATTTAAATAATTTATCTTATCAGAATAACTCTTGAAAAAAAGCGATTTTCAGGACATACTTCAGCTATTTTACATCAGTACGCCAGCGCAAAGGCAATACTCCATTTGTACGAAAACTTTCCAAAAATTTAAACCGATCTAACTGCTCAATTGATGTTGGCTCCACTACATTTCCTAAATTTTGGATCATACCTTTTTCTCCGTAGGCTGGCCAATAAGGAAGCCCTGTTCCGTTCGGATTGCCGTTAGTTGCAAAGTTTACCCAATAGGACATCATTAAATCCGCCATCTCTCGATCCGATTTTGATGCTTGGACATTACTTCCAATTACGAATTGGGGTGTCAAAGTTCCAAAGACAAATGTAACTTCTGCAATATGAGAAGGAATTGTCAAATAAGGTGATGTATAGGAAAATTCATATCCGTAAACTGGCACTTTATTGCCTCGACTTTGTAATTCAAGCCACTGCCAAGTTTGTTCGCAAATGACAAGATCACTTGTCAAATTATCTGCTGCAATATTAGCTTCTTCATCAGTTGCGGCTGGATACAATCGAAGAAATTCAGCTAGCCGATCTTCTCCAAACATCTGAGCCGCAGCTTCTTGAAATTCTTTTGCATTTTTGTGAGGCAAAGAAAAAGCACGGAAAGGAAAATACTCTGCTGTGTTCCACCCCGCTAAGAGGGGAATTTGCATGTGCTTGCCCTGTGTGTATGCTTCAGCAGGAAATTCAGGTACTACAAAACGATCAACGTTAGGTGAAAATACCGTGACCATTGGATTCATCGTGAAATTCCACAGAGCTGTATTGTTAAGCTTTTCAGCAGGCATTTCTCTTAATTCATCAATTGACTTAGCTCCCATTTTTTCCATAAATGCAATACCTCGAGCTCGAGATTCTTCAAAACTTTCCATCGGCCCGTTCTTACCATCCCAAAAAGCACCACTCTGTCCTATGGCCTTATGAAATAGACCTTCAGCTTCTGGGGATGTCATGAGTGTCCCTATCGCCATTGCACCAGCTGATTCTCCAAATAGCGTAACATTTTCAGGATCGCCGCCAAAAGATGCGATATTTTCCTTAACCCACTGCAAAGCCGCAATTTGATCTTGTAAACCATAATTACCAGACGGACCTTCCGCATCTAATTCAGGATGAGCTAAAAAACCTAGTACTCCGAGGCGATAGTTGATCGTAACCAATATCACTCCTTTTTGCGACAAAAGCAAACCGTCTATCGAAGGGTCTCCACCGGATCCAAATTGAAAGCCTCCTCCATGCAACCAAATCATGACCGGACGTTTTTCGGAAGAACTTTTAGCCCCAGTCCAAACATTCAAAGTCAAACTGTCCTCACTATGTGGCGTTCCAGGAACAACATCGTTTTCAAGAGCAGAAAAACAACGATCGCCAAATTCTAAAGCATCCCGCGCTCCATCCCACGGTTTCGGAGGTTGAGGAGAACGCCAACGTAATTTTCCGACTGGAGGCTCTGCATAGGGAATCCCTTTGAAAGTAAGAACTCCTTGTTCGTCACGAGCTGTACCACGAAGAACACCTTGTTTGACCTGAACTTCTTCGTTCAAATCAACCAAATCAGCATTCGCCTGGAGTGTACCGCTTATTGCAAGATTCATAGTTACCATTAATCCAATAATTAAAAAAATCTTCATGAAAACTCCTTTCGAGGCAATAATTTTTGCCCATTCAAATTCATGGTTTAATTATAACCAACAAACTGCTATACTCAAAATATACAGATTTGACTGATCCGTCATTTTTTTTGACCGAAAGGAAATAACTATGGATTTACGCCACTTACGTTATTTTTTGGCAGTTGCCGAAGAAAAGCATTTTGGTCGTGCCGCCGAGAAGCTCCACATCGTCAGACCTGCTTTGAGTATGCAAATCCGTGCATTAGAGGAAGAGCTTGGAGGGCCTTTATTTATTCGAACCAGTCGGCGAGTCGAATTGACCGAGGCTGGAAAACTACTACAAATAGAAGCACGACGTACACTTGAGCAAGCAGAACATACAATCACAACTATACAACGCTCATTAAAAGGTGAGATCGGTTGTGTTAGAGTAGGGTTTGCTGGCAATGCAATTTTCAGTAATAGATTAGTAAGAGACTTACATACCTTCCGCAAAACTTATCCCAATTCAGAATTGAGCATCCGCGAAATGTCTACTCAAGAACAAGTAGCAGCTCTCATCGCTGGCGAAATAGATATAGGTTACGCACCTGCATATGATCAGATACATAACACAGCACTGATTTTCGAACCAATAGGTGTCTGGAATCGAGTAGCGGCGATGTCTTCGGATCATCCTTTGGCGAATGAAAGCCATGTCTCGGCGAAAATGCTAGCAAATGAGCCACTCATTCCCTTTGATTTACATGAGGTCGACGAACATCTCTATACCACATTAAGCCAGATATTGGGACACGAGCCATATGTTGCGTACCGCTCAGCTTCGGCCCTAAGTCTTTTGGCATTAGCTGCCGCTGGATTTGGGGTAGCACTTGTGCCTGAGCCATTGACACAGATGGCAATACCTGGATTAATCTACAAGGCACTAAACGAACCGGCTCTTTCCGCTAATCTTATGCTACTCAGCCGGTCTGCTGAAACCAACGGTGCCGTACGTGCTTTTTTGGTACTAGTACATAGCAATATTGAATCAAATATATAATCAGCTAAATATCTAACCAATCTGAGCCCACTCTTCCCCTATAACATCTCCACATATCCCCATGCCTTAGCTCCGAGTTCACTCGTTCCTCAATCGTTGAGGCAGTGATGGGGCTCTTGCGTATTTTATTCGTCATTATTTTCCTCTTAAAATTGCAGTCGCACCTTATTTCTCCACCTCAACTATGATAAAATTGTAAGATCAATATCAAATCACAATAGAGAATCGAAGGAGTCGTTACCATGTCAAAAATAGTAGAAATTTGTTTATTCAAGATCAATGAAGGGGTCACCGAGGAGCATTTTTTAGAGGCTTCGGATTTATTGGCTTGACTACTATTTTTCTAGGAACTTTAGTGACACAGAAAATTTTGTAGGATACCCACCGCAGCCTTAGTGAGCTTTGCGAACTTAGTCTTAGCGGTGTAGTGAAGGCTTTCTATCTCTGCAAAAAGGCTTTATCAGTCGCCAATTTGCTAAAGATGGAGATACTTGGTCGGACGTTGTTCTTTGGGAGTCCATGGAAGATGCGATGAACGCAGTAAAGGCTTTTGAGCATGCTCTGACGGTGGAAGACCCTGCAGTGATGACTTATGGACTTTGCATTAATGAAGAACATTGCACGATGCAACATCTGACTGTAGTGAAAAGTTATTAATCCTTAATACGTTCATCCTTTTGACTAGCTTCACCTACACTGCTTTGCAGTTTGTTTCAGCAAGGTAAGTGATGGGGCTCCTACGTATTTCTCTGATTTCGTTTCCTCCGAACCAAATCATCACCAATGCCCCAAGTGCTGAAAAATGATTAGTTTTGATTACAATCTTTTCAAAAGAAAGATTTGTAAGAAACCCATCTTTGCCTTAATGAGATGGAAAATAATGACATCGAATTTAGTCAAAAAGATGCAAGTCGAAGTGTAGAGGAAAGCGATGAGAATGAAAAAGCAAGGTTCTGCCATTGAGTGAAACGAATCTGGCGGGTTTCTAGCTTTTTATCGAAATCAACTGAACTCGAAACGTCTCGACGCGTTGCGAAATTCTATGAGTATTACGAATAAATAATGAGCACTACCATAGCCTTAGTGAAACGAGCTGTCATACCGGCGATGTTGAACTTAGTCCTAATGGTGCGATTGTTTTTCCACTGGGGCATAGAAAAACCGACTAATCCTATGCAATCCAAAGTAGGTACCGATTGGTGTGATTGCTATTTCTCACGGACTAAATAGTACGATGAGAAATACGCAAGAGCCCCATCTTTCTCTTAGCTTACGATTTGCCTTTGGTGAGCTTAGCCAAAAAGATGTAGGTATTAGAACCATTCCCTATTATTCTCCCCCCACCCACAAATACCAAAGCCCTGTCCACTCAACGTGAACAGGGCTTTTTTGATTTAACTATGAGCAGATTTTTATGATTCAATGATAGATTCTAACTTATAGTTTATGGCAATACGACATTTTCTTTAAATAATTCCATACTTATATCGAAAGCCTCTTTCGTTTTCTTAGGTTCTGGACCAGCCGCACTATAGGAATAAATATATTTCCCAGTTGTCACATCAAGAGTCTTTGCATCCATTTGTATTTTTCTCGCATAAAAAGAGCCCATCAATCGGCTAACTCGTGTCAAATCTGTACTAGTCACAGTAATTACAGTGACTTTATTCGATTCCGAATCTTTTCCATACTCAACCAACATCTCTTTTGTCGGAAAAAGAGTTCGATCTTTAGAGTAACTATCCCTCAATGCTTCGCATAAATTTAATTCGGCAATCGGCATGTTACTGTCGTTTTGATAAAAAATATAGAGATTGTATTTAGGGCCATTAAATTTTTCTTTCAATTCATTTTGTAATTTTTCTTTGAGTTCTGCTTCGTCTGTAATAACACGACTAGCAAAAACAATGATCGAATGCTTATCTTGGCTTTCTTCTGCTGCAAAAGCAAGAGAGGACAAACTTAACAATAAGATTCCACTAAATAACGACACTAATAATTTACGAAAAACCATTCAAAAACACTTCCTTCTTCATATTATAATTATAACATTTCAAAATATCCGAAATAAAACAAACAAAACGATTAAGTCTAATCAAACGAACTTTTCCGAAGGTATTTACTTTCTCCAATCAAGACAATCTTGAAAAACGAAAAATCTATAGAAAACATTTTTTCTGGCTCAACGTGAACAGGGCTTTTTTGATTCGATTTTTATCTTGTATTTCCAAAAGAAGTAATCAATGAATTAGAATTTGTATAGCAGTCCAGCCCCGATATAGTAGGTGGTTGATTTGTCGACCATAGGGCTGTCTTTGACTTCTCCATTCAAGAAGCTAAGTTTCCCCACTGCAAAGGCACTCCAACGTTTGGAGATATCATACTTGGCTTCCACTGTCAGATAGGGAGTCAAGCCGTTTTCGGCTTTGTAGGCTTTGAGTCCGCTCAGTTGAGCTTCCTCTTGGGCGACTCCATAGTAGTAGTCATTCTGCATTCCATTGGCCCACTCGACTCCAGCTCCAGCGAGAGCTTGAAATTTCTTGGCTTTCACGACTGAATAGCGATAAGAAGCATCCAGTACCATTCCATCGCTCCGTCCAAGCACATCTACTGAAGCTTTTACTCAGGCAATCCCGATCTTGCCTCGATAAATATAGGATACATCAGCCATCAAAGTAGGCTTTCGCTTATCCAAGAACTGGAGTTGCAGGTCATCCGTATCTTTCGGCGAAAATTCATGGGCCTTCCAAGATACCCCCACATGGATCGAATGAGCATTACGGCGATACACCTTCACCCCGGCCTCAGTTCCATACCAGAAAAATTTCCCTTTTTCATAGCTGGTCGCCGGAATAGCCACCAGATCATTGTCATCATACTTTTTATAAGGAGAAGAAGCATGCTTGGCCCCGATCCCTACCGCCCAAGAAGTGGTAGACCCAGCTCCATAAGCCCCGCCAGCCGGTTGGGCAGGAGTACTTTTTCTCACTGTGCCTTGCCCCGTCGCTGGTTGCTCCGTAGTTGGTTGCTCCGTTGCAGGCTGCTCGGCCCCAGTCGGCTCGGCCCCACTAGCCGACCCCAAAACTCCCACACCCAAAGCGACTGCCAATCCCATTACTTTCCAATTCATATTCATCTTCACATTCCTCCACATCATTTACTCGATCCATCCCTTTTAAAGCACCCTATCATCCAATCAATCCCCAGCTTGATGATCTTTCTGACCACCATACAGACTAATAATACAAACTCTTCAAGACCTGCTCAGCCAATTCAGCTTCTTCGCCGCTCATCTCGCCTTTTTTCGTCACAGTCACCGAGACTCGCACCCCATCGGTGTAGCCAATCACGCTTTTTACTTGGTTGCTTCCCACAGTCCGATCACTTTTGATGGCTTTGATCCCAGTCTCCAAAGTATAAAATTCCCCTGGTGTCCCTTGATAATCCAGCACATTCAGATACTGACTCCGAGTCTCCTTATCCATCCGATCCAGCGGATAAGCCCCCTTGAGATTGACCCCCTTCAACTCGCCTCCACGATTCGGATCAAGAGGAACGATCTTCTGGACCCCAATACTCATCTGCCCAGTGGGCCCCATATACTCATAATCATAAATTCGATAAGCCCCCTGCTTCACCACTTTCGGCGGCTGCTCCACATAGCTCTCCGGCAAATCCACCATCACCAACACACTATCTTTAAATTGGGCGGTCCGCCACTCCTCAGCCCCAGCCACACTGGAAAGACCCAGCACAAACACCAAAGCCAAGAACCTTAAAAACAAATTCCTCATCTTCCTACCTCCTATCAGCCAAACTGCGACCCAATCCAGTTATTTCAACTCAATTGTAAAATGCTTGAATTCTTTATCTTTCATTCGTCCGTAGTGGACTTCCAACTTTTTTTCTCCATATTTTTTAAAGACCCCTACATCAAAATCTTCATCTGAGCCCCTCATCATAAAACTTTCCAACCTAGGCTCATTCTCTTTTAAAAGGCCATAATCTTTCAGCACCTTTTGGCGAATCACTTCCTCGTCCATCCCATAACGATAAGAGTAAGAGTGTACAAAGCCACTTACATACTCTTTTTGAGTCTCCGGGTCCTTCAATACTTTTATATTTTCAAGGACAATCGGTCTAGTCAAAGAAAGCTGATAAAGCAGAGCTGTAGTCCCACCAAGAAAAGCTAAAAAAAGGACAAGTACAATATGCCATTTCCAACGTTTTAAGAACCCCCTCATCTCACCACTCCCTCTTGCCTAGCCACAAAACCATTATCTAAAGTATATTCAACTTTTATTCCCTTCTACCCTGCAAATAAAAAAAACTTCTCTTTTTTTACCGAAAGAAGCTTCATTACTACCTAGACTTCCCAGACCAATCCAAAATTCATTCATTCCCACTAGTCTATATCCTTAGGCCACTACCAATCTGGCTTTCCATTCTTCCAATTAAAATTTCACTTTGGAAAAAAGATCCTCCGACAAGGCCAGATCATCCTTTGTAAATTCCCCCCGCTTGATCAAAACCACGCTAAAAGCCATCTCATCAGTAGGCATAATCATCATCACCATACTCAGACCATCGGACTTTTCAAAAAGCCAAACCGCCTCATGACCATTGGACAATTTGAAAAATTTCGGACTTCGTTGAGGCCCCACCTCTTTCAAAATCCGAGCTCTCTTCTCCGAGTCTGCCGAATCAAGAGGAAATTTCCCCCGAAACATCTCAGGTAATTTTTCGCGATTTGCATCTTTCGCAACCAAAATCATCGCCCCATCAGGACCAGAAAAAGCCGTAGTGGTCCGCCCCTCTTTCAGTACCTCTTTCTGAACCAACTTAAAGTCCTCAGGCACCGACACAGTCACAGAAAAGACCTCAGGCAAAGCCACCTTCTCCCACTTGGCCGCCCCAGCCCCACCAGACCAACCTACCATAAACAACCCAACCAACAAAAAGGTCAACAACTTCTTCATCTTACCGCTCCTTCATTCATATTACGTAATTTTATGAGTCCCAATACCTCTTGAAATAAATCAAATCCTTCACCATAATAGCTGATACTTCGCTCTTCGAGCAACTCTTTTCCATCCTGATAGCAAAAACGCTTTGTCCAATTTTCATAAGAATCAAAAGAAATATACTCATACCGCCGATCTTCTTTGGTCTCCTTCTCTTTTCCAGCTTCAAAGCGTATTCGCTCCACTCGGACTAAGTATCCGTCCTGGTCATAGTGATAGACTACTTCATCAGTTAACTGCATCGATTTAGATGGATCATCCCAGCGAAAATACCGAGTCCTGCCCAACTGATTCTTTTCTCCATATTGATGTTCAGTCTTGCCAATAACTTTGTTTTCTGGTGGTCTTACGTATTCACATAAGACCGTCTTCCCCTGAGAGTCATAAGTATTCTTTGAACGATCTGACATACCCCCAGCAATTATAAAAGTCTCTCGCCTACCTTGCTCATCTAATTTTCCATAAACAAATAATTGCTTCTTTTCGCTCACCACCCCACTACTCCAATGACTATACTCTTTTTTTTCATCATCATATTCGATATAAGAAAATAGTGTAGCAGTCCCATTTGCAATCATTTCATCCAAATAAATTCGCTCAAGCCCATCATATCTTTCCATGGAAGTCGGACCACCCACCATCGAAGTTAGTAAAACTTCGAGTTTGCCCTCTTTTGAAAAAGAGTTTACCTGTAGGATTTTTTGATCAACAAATTCAGTTGCCACTACCTTCACAGGCCCCCGAAGCCCCAGCGCCTCCATCTTGCTCTGAGCCATCGCCCCAGAAGACAAGACAAGTAACAAAGCCACCACAAAAAGAACCGTCCTCATCTCATCACCTCTTGTCCTCACTCCAAAGCCTTGGTTTTTTTGATGAATCTTTCGATCTCCTTTTTAGAAAAAGAAAAAGCCAGCACTTCCTGCCACTCCTTCAGGACTTCCTTAGACACTGGGATGAAAAGCTTCTCCCCACCCAGAAGAGGAACCACCAGAGTGAGACTACTCTCAGGCTTGAGCTTCCCAAGCTGAGTCAAAGTATCCGAATTCGCCTGACCAGTCGGGAAGATGACCTTAGTCTCATCCCCAGTCCGCCTCATCTGCTCGATCTCGATGGTCCCCCCTTCCCGTTGGTCAGTCTCATAGGAAAGCAAAAGCCCCTCAGTCTCAGGCATCTTGCCAGCCTCCCGAGAGATCACCACCACAAAAGCCAAGTCCACCTTCTGAGACTTCCGCTTCACCGCCACCAGATTGTGAGTCGCCATCACCGCTTGGACTTTCTCCCCAGTCCCCAAAGTCCACTCAGTCATACTACTAGCGATCTCGGTCTGCCCAGCCTTTAAGGCTTTATCCTTTAAGACATCCGACTCCCAATACAGCTCAGCCCCAGCCACACTAGCCAAACCCAGCAAGACCAGAGCCAGTAACACCACTTTGACAAGCTTCATCCTCCACACCTCATCTTTCTTCCAATCCTAGCTCCTTAGAATAAAGGGAGTTGTACTCCTTGAGTGATTGCACTCCCACACATCATTGGGACTAGACTCTTTTTTCACTCCGTTCAAATTCGTCAAGGCTACGATGGGGCTCCCTGCGTATTTCTCTTTGTCGTTATACTCCTTGAGTGATTGCACTCCCACACATCGTTGGGACTAGACTCTTTTTCACTCCGTTCAAATTCGTCAAGGCTACGATGGGGCTCCTGCGTATTTCTCTTTGTCGTTATACTCCTTGAGTGATTGCACTCCCACACATCGTTGGGACTAGACTCTTTTTTCACTCCGTTCAAATTCGTCAAGGCTACGATGGGGCTCCTGCGTATTTCTCTTTGTCGTTCTACTCCTTGAGTGATTGCACTCCCACACATCGTTGGGACTAGACTCTTTTTTCACTCCGTTCAAATTCGTCAAGGCTACGATGGGGCTCCTGCGTATTTCTCTTTGTCGTTCTACTCCTTGAGAAATGGCAGTCACACCATATACACTTGCACCCATTTTCCATTTGCCAGATTGATAAATTCTCGCTCCATCCGTCCTCCCTGACCAAGGATCGTCTGCCGAGAAGGCTCATTTTCTTTATAACAGCTAATCATCACTGGCTCCTCCAGCCCAGACTTTCGTGCCTCTGCCAAAGCCAGCCCCAGTATCTGGCCCCCCTAGCCCTTGCCCCTCTCACTAGGTCGCACCCCATAGCCTACCTGACCCGAAAAAGCGAGTAAAATATCATCGATCCTTCGCCGAAAATCAATCATCCCAACCAAGCGGCCATCGGATTTACGAAAAGCAAAAAACGTATCCCTAGGCACCCAAGGGTCCTCTTCCATATCTTGCCCAACCTTTGGCACCTCATCGCCAGCCAGACTGCACTCCCACTGGAGAGTCCGCCGTCCCCACTCCAGCCAATCTGGATAGCTCATGGTCTCGATCAAAGCCCAGCCATGGATCTGCTTCTCCCCAGCTTCCTCATGCTCCCGAAGAAAGTCCGCCACCGCCCCTTCATGCAACTCACTGGGCACCACCAACTCGATCTCCACCATCCTCATCACCTCATTTTCTCAAAACAACAAATCTTACTCGTAGTATGTAATTTCACGGCGGATTATATTATCTTGTTTGCCCGATTCGCTACGAATTTGTTTCCCCCAATTCCCCTTCGAATCAATCTCTTCATAGCGATAATTTTCGACTCGTAATACCTTTTTTGTCCCATCCTCGGATTCGATTGTACTCTCGATTGACTGCGGCCAGCCTTGTTCGTTGTATTGATAATTATTCAGAATATATTCCTTCCCTAATTTCTCGGTTTCCAAAAAAGAACGAGAAATCATTTGTGTTCGATATCTCAACAAATTATGCGTAAAAATCCGTTCAATCTTTACTTCACCTTTTGAGTTCAACTCCTCAAAAAGTACGATCTGTCCTACTTCATTGTAGGCATAACGACATCGCCAACGCACCTCACCCTTATGAAGTTGAATCATAAGGCGAATTCGTCCCGTTTCGTCCAACTCGCCAAATTCTCTTATTTGCCCACGACTATCCTTCGCTTCATAGGTCTTATTTTTCTCATCATAGTAATAATGGAGCGAACCTTCACCTAACACCTCTGCTACTCTTTGTTTGTCGTCATAGCCAGCTCTACTTGGCGGTTGTCCAGTCATATGAAATAAACCTTCTACAATCAAACCTTTTTCAGAGAATCGAGATTCAAAAATCATTTCTTTCCCACTAGAGCCATAAATCGTTTTTACAGTCTTTGCATTTGCAATCAAGCCAAAATCTTCTTTCATAACGTCCGTCACAGCCATTCCAAGACTGCTCCAAGGCAGCAACCAAATCAATACGAGAAAAATCAGCCTCTTCATCTCAAGCCCTCCTACAGATAAACTCAAATCAAATCGAAAATATTCGATCAAAAATAATCCCTCAAAACACTCAATTATCTTTCTATATTCAACTTTTCTCCCTTTCTACCCTGCAAATAAAAAAAAGCTTCTCACTTTTTATCGCAAAAAGCCTTTGTATCTCTTTTTATTTTAAAAGTCGAAATGATTCAACTAAGAACACTCTTGTTACACTTTTAGTCATTTTAGATATCAGAAATTGATTTGAGTAACATCTTTTGAACTGGAATTAAATTCCCCGAAGCACTCTGGATGGAGCTTTCTAAGATTTCTTCAAAAGAGACTTTCGAAAAGTCCAATTCCTAGCCACATCGGCGTGCAAGTTCTTCAAAAAAAAGCCTTTGTACTCGGCCATTTCCTTCACGAAAAGGATGAAGCAAATTCAAATCCCCAAATAACCCTGCTACTCGATTCACAAAATCCATCTGGGATAAGCCTTGGAGATAATTTTCATCAGATAGATTCCCAAATATGGCCCGAGCCTGAGAATCAATATAAATCGCTCTACAAAAGTGAGTAGAGCCTTTGCTTATCTCGAGAGTTCGCACATTTCCTGCCCAAAAATAAATATCCTGAAAGACAAATCGGTGAATCTTCTTCAAATAAGCGAAGTTCAATCTTCCCCGTAGGGGCTCTTGCTTTAATTGAAAAATACGAGTAGTGGTAAAATCTCGCTCCGCACTTTCCAACAAAGATTCATTCCAAGTATACAATTTGTTTTTCAGCACTTTTGTCCCTTTATATTGATACGGATCCTGATCTGTTCCATAACGAGAACTCATTTCCGGCCTCTCTTAGTCTCTAGCCCGCCGGAAGACTTACTACATATTTTTTTCAAAATCTCCAGATGGGATTCCATCGTGTGCTCTCCGTTTGCCAACTTAGCAAATCTTTCTTTAGATTCCAAATCAAAAGTAAATCCTTCCATCCGAACACTACACATCGCAGCAGCAAGATTTTTATTTTCTCCCACAAAGATCACCCACCTTTCATGACTTCATTATATACCAAAATGAGGTACAACACCAAAACCCTTCTTTTTCTCTCCCTATTCTTGAAGCTATCATAACATGACATCTACCCTGCAAATACAAAAGCAGCTTCTCACTTTTTATCGCAAGAAGCCCTTGTATCTCTTTTTATTTTCTATTCATAATAAGTAATTGTCACCACCCCTTTTTTTTCATTTTTGATTTTAATTCAAAAAATGAGGAAACCAAGTGGAGCCCACCTTTTGCCCCTCTTTTCCCTTTTGGGGCAATTCCCAAATGTCCCCCCCCGACTCCACCCCAAAGAAAATCACCCCCGATATTCCCAACTGAAACCCCCTCTGCAAAGGAGAACTGGGCCCGGCTGGGTTCAATCGGTGATTTGAACATTCCCCAAATTCCCACCAGTCCATTCACCTGTAAAACCCCATCCAATTATATGGAATGGCCCGAACCCAGACTCCTTTGTCCCTTCCCCATCTTCCCCGGCCCAAAACCCCCCAAACCAACTACGTTCTCCACTCCCCCACCCTTAGCTCCCCCTCCCTACATTTTAAAACCCATCCCCCTTCCCCCCTTCACCCTCATGGACCCTAAATAACAAAATCATCCCTTTTTGATCAAGAATCCCCAAAAACTCCCAAGGATTTTTTCCCCAAAACCCCCCTTTTCTTCCCACAAACCCGCCCCAGAAAAAAACCCAAAGAAAAACCCCCCATTTTCCCCCTTCCCCCTCTCGATTTTTTTTCCCCCCCAAAAACTGAAAAAAACAAAAAAACTTTCAAAAACCCCCCCCCAAAAAAAACCCCCTTTCCCCAAAACCCCCCAAATTCATAAAAAACCCCGAAATCTTTTTCCCCCCCTCAGGCCCCCAAAAACCCAAAAAAAAGACAAGCAAAAACCCCCCCCCCCTAA
>JAGWCC010001595.1:0-24807 GCA_022651775.1 Drusus annulatus | reverse complement strand
CCCCTCTGCAACAAAACCAAAAACTAAAAAACCTTTTTTTTTAAACTCCCAACTAAACACAACCTGACAAAAGGTTTGGAAGGAAAGATAAATTACCAATTCAGGATGTTCGGGCGCGGATATATTACATTAGCAATGTTTATTTTAGGATTGGTAGTTGGTCGTTTACGCTTTTTTGAGGAAGTAGA
This sequence comes from Drusus annulatus, assembly GCA_022651775.1. NCBI lineage: Eukaryota > Metazoa > Arthropoda > Insecta > Trichoptera > Limnephilidae > Drusus > Drusus annulatus. The sequence goes on along the minus strand of JAGWCC010001595.1, from coordinate 24,619 downwards.
TACCCGAAAACGGAGAACGCTGATTTTGTTTGCAGGATTTGTTCTTGCGATTTCAATACTCAGTTTGATTATCAGTTTTCTCCCACAACCCGAAATGCGTATGTTTAGAAATGCTGGCAATGTCTCTTATCCTTTATTGATAGTTATGGTATTGAATGATATTAAATCCGTAATTCTTTCAGGAGCTTTAGCTTTAGGGTTTATTGTTCTTTATCAAACAAAAGGTATCGGTAGATACTTGGATGTTATTTCCCCTTATGGACGGATGGGTTTAACCAATTATGAAATGCAAGAATGTCGGTAGGTTGTTTGCTTTTCTCTATGTGGGCATTCGGGTCGATATTCGGAAGCTGGGGAGCAACAGAATTATTTGCACTGGGTTTGGTTATTTATGCCACTCAGGTAATAATCAGTAAATACTGGATGAAATATTACCTGTATGGCCCGCTCGAATGGTTCTGGCGTTCGGCTACTTATCTTAAAATACAACCAATCAGAAGAAAAATAGAAACAATTAAATAGAAACAATATGAAATACGCTTCAATTTCTGTACTACTTTTAGTATTATTTTTTTTAGGGTGTAAAGAACAGCCTGAAAGCCAAACAAACGGATTACTGACAATTAAAGAACAAGGAAGCTTCGCCGTAGGTGGCTCAGTTGTGACTAATCCCGGCACATTTGACCCCTATACACGAACGCCCGAAGGACAAACCTTGCATGGCGATCACGCTTATGTCTTTTATCAAATACCCAATAAAGCACGAAAGTTACCTATCGTATTTTGGCACGGTTTTGGGCAGTTTTCCAAAACATGGGAAACGACTCCCGACGGACGAGAAGGTTTTCAAAATTTTTTTTTAAGACGAAAATTCGGAGTCTATCTTATCGATCAACCACGAAGAGGAAATGCAGGACGTAGTACCGAGTCTGCCTCTATAACAGCAACACCCGACGAACAGGAGTGGTTCGGTACATTCCGCTTGGGTATATGGCCTGATTATTTCGAAGGTGTACAATTCGATAAGAGTGACGAAAACCTCAACCAATATTTTCGGCAAATGACACCCAATATCGGGGCTTTTGATACGGACGTAATAGTAAATGCTACAAACGAGCTATTTAATAAAATTGGAGAAGGAATTCTTGTTACTCATTCACATTCGGGCGGCTTTGGATGGTTGACTGCTATTAAAAATAAAAATATAAAAGCGATAGCATCGTATGAGCCGGGTAGCGGATTTGTATTTCCCGAAGGAGAAGTGCCTCCACCAATAGCCAGTTCGGCAGGGGCATTAGAAGCAAACAGCGTGTCGATGTCCGATTTTATGAAACTTACCCAAATTCCGATTATTATATATTATGGAGATAATATTCCCGATAAGCCATCCGAAAATAAAGGTGCAGATGGTTGGAGAGCACGTCTTGAAATGGCAAGACTGTGGAGAGATGTTGTAAACAAACACGGTGGGGATGTAACAGTCGTCCATTTGCCCGAAATTGGGATTATAGGCAATACACACTTTCCGTTTTCGGACTTGAATAATATCGAAATAGCAGATTTACTTTCGCAGTGGATGAAAGAAAAGAGATTGGATTAAAAATAAACATAGGAGAAAATAACAAATGAAAATATAAAAACAAGTTTTGATAGTGATGTCTATGATAACAAGTGTCGTTTCTTCAGGACAAAACAAGGAGGTCAATCCCTTTGGTTTAGTTTATCGGGATGCTATTACACAAAACACTACGAGCAAGATAAATATACAGCCTGTAACTTACAAATTAAATGGCATCGACATCTCAGCCAATATTTATACTCCCGCAGGTTATGAGCCGTCAAATAAATATCCGACCATTGTAGTAGCACACCCTAACGGTGGAGTAAAAGAACAAGTGGCAGGATTGTATGCACAACGTTTAGCCGAATCGGGCTATATTGCCATTGCCGCTGATGCAGCATACCAAGGGGCAAGCGGAGGCGAGCCACGTAATACGGACAGACCGGCTAACCGTATTGAAGATATTCGAGGAATGGCTGATTATATCACACATTTTGCGGGTGTTGATGCAGATCGGTTGGGAGTATTGGGAATTTGCGGCGGTGGTGGTTATACGTTAAAAGCAGCTCAAACCGACAAACGTTTTAAAGCGGTAGCAACTCTAAGTATGTTTAATTCGGGTTTGGTAAGGCGTAACGGGTTTGTAGATTCACAAATCACCACTATTCAGGAACGTCTGAATCAGGCTACGGAAGCCCGTGCCCGAGAAGTTGCAGGTGGTGAAGTACGTTATGCTTCTGACACGAAAGCAACGGACGAACAAGCCGATAAAATGCCTTTTGATTTATATCGCGAAGGGACACTATTATTACCACAGAACCCATGCACACCCCAATTCTACATTCAGATATACGATGAGTAGTTTGCTTGATTTGATGGCATTTGATGCAGCTACCAACATGGACTTAATTAACCAACCTCTTTTGATGATGGCAGGAAGTAAAGCAGACAGTTACTATATGACCGAAAGTGCTTTTAAGCTTGCAACGGGCACAAAAGAGAAAGAATTATTTCTGATTCCCGATGCTACCCACATTCAGACCTATTATGTTCCTGAATATGTTGCTCAGGCAATGAAAAAACTCAATGGTTTTTTTGGTAAATACCTGTAAATAATAATCAAGATCAATCGAGATTAATCAAATAATACGAATAAACATGAAAACAATAAATATCGGATTTTTCATAATCCTTTTAAGCGCACAATGTGCCATCGCACAAAATCAGACACAAGAGCAGGAACTGATCGATTTGTCGAAACAAAAGTGGCAATGGATGGCTGATAAAAATGCGGATGCACTGGTCGATCTTTTTCATCAGGAGTCTGTGTTCGTGCATATGGGCGGAAGCTGGGGAAAAGAGCGAGAAGTGGAGATTATCAGAAGTGGCGGAATCTGGTACAAACATGCCGATATACAGGAAACATCGGTACGATTTATCGGTAATACAGCAATTATTTTAGATAAAATACGTCTTACAGCAGTTGTGGGCGGTAATGAAGTTGTCAATCCGTTTATGTTTACCGAAGTATATGTGCAGTTAGAAGGAAAGTGGAAATTAGCTTCACTTTCGTTTACCCGACTAATGACGCACGAAGGTCAATAATACCACCTAAAAACAATCAATATGAAAACAATCCTAACAGGTCTGATTCTTTTTCTCGGTTGCAGCTTATATGCTCAACAACCGATTGAACGTACAGCACCCACAGTTTCTACAGTTTACGGAATCGTGCGTGGAGCAACAGATGGAGAGGTTGATAGCTTTAAGGGGATTCCTTACGCAGCAGCACCTGTTGGTGAATTTCGCTGGCGACCGCCACAACCCGCACCTGCTTGGCAAGGGATAAGAGATGCAGGTAAATTTTGTGCCGACTGTGCTCAGGCGGGTTGGCCTCGCACTGGGGGAACAATTCGGGAAAACACATCGGAAGATTGTTTGTTTCTGAATATTTGGCGACCAGCCGGAAATAAAGCAAAGTTACCTGTTATGGTTTGGATTCATGGCGGAGGTTTTGTGGGCGGAAGTGGCTCCAGAACGTCCACTTCAGGAGAAGAGTTTGCAAAACAAGACGTTATATTGATTACCTTCAACTATCGTCTCGGTCGTCTCGGTCATTTTGCATTCCCGGCATTGAGCAATGAACATCCTGAAAGAACCAAAGGGCAGTTATGCCTATATGGATCAGATTGCTGCCCTGCAATGGATACAAGAAAATATTTCTTCTTTCGGAGGTGATCCTAGCAATGTTACTATTTTCGGTGAATCCGCAGGTGGAGAGGAGTCTCAGTACAATCCTTGCTCACCATACCATTTGCAAAAGGACTTTTTCACAAAGCAATCATAGAGTCAGGTGGAGGGCGCGATGGCGTTCTAACCGGCAGACCTATCCGTGAAAAAAATGCAGACCCGTATTATCCTGTTTCGGCAGAAACTATCGGAATAAATTTTGCCCGTAAACACGGAATTGAAGGTACGGATGCTGCTGCTTTAGCAAAACTTCGTTCACTAAGCGTAAATGAGATTGTAGACGGAGGACAGGAAAGTGACGGTCAGGGAGGCTTACCTATTTATTCGGGTCCTATTCTTGATGGAAAATTAGTAGTGGAAACAGCTCAAACTGCTTACGAAGCAGGACGATTACCGAATGTGCCTATCATAATCGGTTCAAACAGTGCAGAAGTGCCGGGCGGTTTTATTAATGCCAACTCCAAAGAAGAACTAATGGCTCTTTTCGGGAATCATAAAGATGAAGCGATTTCAGCTTATGACCCCCCTGGCAACATCGATTTTGCAAAACTTATGACAATGGTCACCACCGACAAAGTTTGGGCAGAACCTGCCAGATTCACTGCAAAAGCATTTGCCAATAAAGGAGTTCCCGCCTATATTTATCTGTTTTCGTATGTTCCCGCCTCATTACAAGAGCGAATGCCGAACGGTGCGTCGCATGCTTCTGAGATTCCCTATGTATTTAATAAGTTAAGTACTCGTTAGGGAGTGGATGTAATAACACCCGAAGATCAAAAAATTGTCAAGATGATGAATACATATTAGGTAAACTTTGCCAAGACTGGAAATCCGAATGGGACAGGATTGCCCGCATGGCCTGTATATAATCCTCAAAAAGATGAAATTCTTGAATTTCGACTTGACGGATCGGCGATAGGTGCTCCCGATCCCAAAAAATCGAGACTGAATGCAATTGAGAAGCTATCTAATTTAGAGAAAAATAATCCTATTAAAAAATAGTTGATGAAAAATATAAGATTCTATACAGCAATAATGGTATTCGTATTTGGAATAGCAATGAATGCTAATGCTCAGAATAATGCGCTAAGTGAAAAACAAGAAAAAATCATTGCCATTTCTGCTTTCACAGCCAAAGGAGAATTGGAAAAGTTGAAACTCGAACTAAATGCAGGGTTGGATGCTGAGTTGACCATAAATGAAATAAAAGAGGTATTGGTACATTTGTATGCTTACAGCGGGTTCTCGAGAAGCATCAGAGGACTACAAACTTTCATGTCGGTTTTGGATGAACGCAGCGCTAAAGGGATAAATGCCAACCAAGGACGTGAGGCATCATCCATCACTGATACACGCGATAAATACGAACAGGGCAAAGATATTTTGGCAAAACTTAGCGGAGTTAATCCACCCGAAGGTCGTCCGACTACAGGGTATGCAGGATTTGGTCCGGAAATAGAGATTTTTCTTAAAGAACATCTCTTTGCTGATATATTTGAGCGTGATGTATTAACATACGGCGAACGCGAACTGGTTACGGTTTCAGTGATTGCATCTTTAGGTGGACTTGAACCGATGCTGAAATCACACATGAATTTGTCTTTGAATGTGGGCATAACACCTGATCAGTTAAAACAGCTAACAGATATCATAGAGGTTAATATAGGCAGACAAGAAGGCGAAGCAGCAAGAACCGTTTTAAATGAAGTGCTGAATCAGGGAAACAGACCCCAAGCGGAAGCATCAGAAAAAGAAAGAATCAATCAACTATTTCCCAAAGGGGAGAAAATTAATAATGCCTATTTCAATGGGGTCGCATGGCTTCAATGGTTGGTTACGGATAAGGAAAATTTTGACACCACAGTCGGGAATGTAATATTTGAAGCGGGGTCAGAAATAACTGGCATTCGCATCCTGGGGGACAAATTTTACTTTGTACAAACGGAAAAGGTTATTATCAGGAGAAAGGAAAACCCATTCAATTACTGCGTGTGGGCGATGTAGTCGATATTTTGCCGAATGTTGCACATTGGCATGGGGCAGCACCTGATAGTCAATTTGAACATATAGCAATCGGAACACAAACAAGCAAGGGTTCGGTTGTGTGGCTGGAGCCTGTCACAGATGAAGAATATAATAGTTACAAAAAATAAGCTGTTGCATTAAAGTTAGTTATTCAAACACATGTAAATTGTTTTAAATAGATAATATTTCGAATTAAAATCGCAAAACCCTCATTACAATCATATTAGAATAAACAAATATGTCACATAGTCAAATTAAATTAACTGACATTAAATCTTGAATTTGATCAATTGGATAACAAACTAAAACAAATTAGAGATAAAATTATTTAAAGATCAGGTTATTTGGATAACAGGTGCATCCTCTGCTTTCGGAAAAGCTATAGCATAGAGTTTGCCGACTAGGGTGCAGAAATCATACTTCCTTCTAGAAGAATTGAAGAATTAGAACGTGTAAAATCAAATCTAAAGAAAGCATAAATTATTGCCGTAAATTTACTCCAATGTGAGAGTGTTAATGAAAAGTAAAAACAATCTTTAGCTATTGATGAACATATAGATGTCATATTCCATAATGGAAGAATTGCTCAAAATACCTTAGCGATAGATACAATATCAGAGGTATGAGGATCTTTAAGTGTATTTATCTTAACTTATTGTATGATATAGATAAATTAATAGCAGGTTAATAACCCAAAATGTACTGACTTTACAATATCGCTTCGTCCTATCTGTCAAAAATACTTGATATTTATTTTGTAAAATCTAATTGTGATACAATTTCTTAAATTTAATAAAAATGAAAAATTACACCTCCGAATTAATAGAAAAACTAAACAATCAACTTAAGATGATTGATTTAGAAGAAGAGAATGTCTTTCTGAAAGCTCCTAAAGCAATTGCACTGTTAGAAGATGTATTTGTTAACCTTAGATCATTCGTTTTCACTTACTCATTCAAGGAGGTTGAAGAAGAGATATACTTTTTCAAAGAGATTAAACCCCAATTATTCAGCAAATTGATCTACTATCGAAAGATATACAATATAGAGACCATACGCCCTAATGGAAGCCTCGATTCTCAAAAGGCACATTTACAAAAAGAACTAGATCATATCAAAACATTCTTTGATCGGAATTTAGATTTTTACAAGTATTATAGAACAGGGTGTAGTCACTTCGATAAACACTATTTTGTTAGAGGGAAGCCCGATATCCAACTGAACTTAGATTCTTTTTACTTTGAAAGAGACCCTCTATTTTCCACCTGTTTCGATTTTAAAATAGCTAAAATTCTAGCAAATGAAATGTTGTCAATTTATCTCAATGAAGAGTTGACAAAGCTAGAGATATATTCTATTCAACCCTCCTCTACTGAGCCATATTCTCCTAGAGTAAAGCTAACTTGGACAGCTAAAAAAACCGAATTAGTGGAACAAATTTATGCTTGGGAAAGAGCCAATTGTTTCAACTATGGCAATGTCAATATAAAAGAACTAACCGAATATATTGAAATTGTATTCAACATCAATTTAGGAGATTATTACCATGCCTTCCTTGAAATGAGAGACCGAGTTGGTAGTCGAACGAGCTTTTTAGATAAATTGATAAAACACTTGAACGTCCGAATGGACGAGGCTGACAAAAAACAGGCAAATTAATCATTTCTTTGTATGCAGAATAAAAATATGCGAAAAAGCAATTCTCCTTAAGATAAGTCAGAACTCTCCACAGAACATCTCGCTACGGGAATCGATGATTTACAAAATTCTGATGAGACACAGTTGCAATGTTCATGCTGTACGCAAGTATAGCGTGGACTCGCCTGTTTCATCTGAAGGGTATACCAGTGCCTCGTAGTGGAATTGTGTGAGCTTCACACTTCTTTTTATATTACATGCCTAAAACAGAACAACCATGAAAAAAATAAATTTATATATTGCAGTATCCATTGATGGATACATTGCCCGTCCCGATGGTGATCTGGATTGGCTCACCGAATTTCCGAATCCACAACAACTAGATTATGGCTACAACAACTTCTTAGCGTCTGTTGATACAGTTATCATGGGAGGAAAGACCTACCGAGATATTTTAGCGATGGATGTTCTTTTGGTATACAAGGATAAAGAAACATACATTGTTACTCGCCATACAGAAAACAGTACAGAATCAAACGTGCATTTTCTGAATGAAAATATCATAGAAACTATCTCTGCATTGAAAATGAAAGAAGGCAAAGATATTTGGCTTGTCGGAGGAGGTGAATTGGTCTCCATGTTTCTAAATAGTGATTTAATTGATAATATGTTTATTACCTACATTCCGACAATACTAGGAAGTGGAATTCCTCTATTTCCCAAGATGGAAAAAGAATCTCAATGGCAATTACTCAATAGCCAATCTTACAACAATGGTGTTCTATGTGTTGAATATCAGAGAATAACATAACAATGCTATATCTGATATAAGCGAAATAAACTCCCAAGCTGTACCTCAGTTTGGGAGTTTTTATTTGCTGTTTCTTAGAAGTCAAATGCCCTCAAAATAGCTGATTTACCATGCTTTTTACGCCTAGAAACACAATTCCACAGATTCTAATCTCTATTTCAAAAAATGCTTTGTTTTTTCTTCCTAAATACCAGCTAATTAAAACTTTATTTTAAAATAGTTATCCCAACTTGGGAAAGATACATATCGAGTTATCAGATATTTGCATCAAACAAAATTGATATGGAAGTAATAACAATAGATGCAAAAGCATACAAAGAATTAATCGAGAAGATTGATTCTATTGCCGACTACATTATGAATAAAAATACCTCGAATACTTCGGAGGAGTTGAACGAAGTATGGGTTGATAGTTATGAGGTGTACCTTTTTGAGAATAAGTGAACGCACCTTACAGCGTCTGCGTTCCAACAACCTCATATCCTACTCTGTACTATCGGGCAAAACATATTATAGTCTTGCCGAAATCAAACGAATTTTAGCAGAACGATTGGTTCGGTCGGGGGAAGACTCGTTGGCTGAGTTAGCTAAAAATCATCAAGAATACATTGAGACTCGGAAAAGGAACAAACCGAAAAAATAGTTATTGATATGAGAATAGATGAAGAAATATTCGAAGCCAATATCAAAGGTTTAGCAAGATTAATCAAGAATCTTGATGCCAAAATTGACAAACTATTAGTTGCAGATAGTTCTGTAATGGATGAACGGCTATTTGATAATCAGGACTTGTGCCTTTTCTTGAAAGTTACCCCTCGCACGCTCCAACGGTATAGAAACAAGGGGTTAATTCCAGTCATGGTCGGAAGATTCATCCTGCTGCCTTTGTCATGTTTATTACGCCTGATATTCGTGATTATTTTCTTTTAGAGCATTGATTTTTAGTGGATTTATTTTTGCTCTTTGACTTATTTTGTTTATCTTTATGTATTGATAATCATACTATTATGGCTAAATTTAAAGATCACAAAATAACAGCGAACCACCTATTGGGAACGATCCCGGAGGCTCTGCTTAGTCATCTATCAGCAAGCTCTTCGGTAGACTATTATACTAAGGTGCTACATGGCAGAAAAATGTTCTATCTATTGATATATGGTATGCTGGACAATGACCGTTTAAGCCAACGCACGTTAGAAGACACTTTTAACGATCCGATTTTTAAGACGTTGTTCAATTTGGATGCGGATGAAAGCGTAAAACGCAGTTCCATCTCCGAGAGGTTGAGCAAGATTGATGTGGATTACTTCCGTCAGATATACGAATGCCTTTATGACCAGTTCGCTGGGTGTTACTCGGGGACTGAACGCCAGCAGTACAATCTGATTCGGGTGGACAGTTCAATGGTTAGCGAAGCCACCACTAAACTATCGGCAGGTATCGATAACAAGAGCGGGAAGAAGGCTATCAAATACAGTATGGTATTCGATGGGGTGTTGCCTTGTGGCTCTACCTTGTTTACCGATGCACAGTATGCCAGTGAAGACTTAGCCTTGCTGGAAGTCGTCCGCAATCACGTAATGCAAGAGTCAGACCATCGCAATGTTTACTTGATTGACCGTGGGCTACAGTCGACCCGCAATATGAAAGCTTTTGAAGAAGAGTCAATCACTTTTATAGCCCGAACAAAGGAAAATCGTAAACATGTCGAGTTAGAGTCAATACCTATCGATGAACCAGATTTAGGAGAGTCAATGCTTCTAAAGGACAGTAAAGTTTATCTATATACGGGAAAGCCCTTTACCAGTGAGAGCGGTAAAACATATAATAAACCAACACTGGTTGAGGTGCCTTTCCGACTTATCGTCATCCAGAAAAAAACGGATCATAAACAGCAATACTGGTTTATCACCAATGAGTTCAATATGTCGGCAAAAGAAATCACCCAAGCTTATCGAAGAAGATGGGATATTGAAGTGTTTTTCAGATTCATAAAGCAAGAATTAAACTTCAGCCATTTGATCTCAGTGAACAAGAATGGGTTGCAGGTGATGCTATATATGACACTTATCGTGGCAATACTGATTTTAATATACAAACGAGCAAATAATATAGGGTATAAAACAGCCAAAAGACGATTTGCAATCGAGCTAAGAGATCTAGCTATAGCAATGATCGTGATACAGTGTGGAGGAAATCCAGAGCTATACTTTAAAACGTAGAGATGGCAGCAGGATGAATCTTCCGACCATGACTGGGTTAATTCCCTTCAAAACTATCTGTAAGCGAAATTATTACAAAGAATCTGATGTGAATATTTTTGTAGAAAAATACTTTGGTGGAAAGACTACACTAACCGATAAGGATAAATATAAGAGGAAGAATAAACGTAATGATGAGGATATAGACGATATAGTAGTTTAATAGGTTTGTATTGTTTTGCTATTTTATTTAGTTTTTGAAGTCCCTTTCTGTCGTGATGATAGAAAGGGATTTATAAAGAGCCAAACCACTCTGAGGTAGTTCGGCTCTTCAATTCAATTTAGAGTTCCCTCATTAGTGCTTCTGCATACTTTATCGCCACTTCTGCTGCGTCTTTGGGTGCATAAGTTATACCTTCTTTAGACATGATTGCATGTAATGCAAATGCCGAAAATAATTCTTTTTTACTGAGCCCATTTGATTCTAGTTCCTTAGCTTCTCCACTTTGTGGGAATACAAACTTTTGTAACATAATTATCTATTTTAAAATTCAATACAATAATATACAAAAAAATCAATTAGAGATGTTCTTCATGCAAAAAACGGTCAAGTGGTTGAAAACTTTTATTTGAAAACATTATATTACCTTTTCATCCCCTTATATGGCTGATCTTCGTCATTCTTCCGGTCTTTTGCCTCTTGCTTAATCTCCGTATCAGGCTTTACAATAAAAATCCGATCCTTGTTATTATCAATAATTTCCTTTATACTCATCGGTTGTTCTGAACGAATACCACTGTTAATCATGCTTACAGCAGATGTAGGTGGTACAATTTGAGTATCTTGCTTGGGTTCATCCTTAGTTGTTAGTGTCAACAAAATTTGCCTATCCAAAGCCACCAATTGAGTTTTCAAATCCTTTAGTTCCGGCTCTTTTCGGAAAATAGAATCAATAACCTCCTTGAGAATGGGTAGATCTTTCTCCAACTTCTTGTTCTCTAATTGATATTTTTCAATAAGATTAGGTATTTTATCTAGTGCATTCAGAAAATTCATAGATGCCAATTTCGGATCAGTCGCAATATGCCCATTATTGTAGTTGTATTTAATACCACCCTCCCCTTCTATAAAGAAGCGATTGTCTTTAAACAACGAGCCTTCCTTTTGGCTCTCTTCGGTTTTTACAATCAACTTAAAGCCATAGAGTTCGCCAATAGCAAAGTATTCGTTATTCGTTCGGGCATTATCAGACAGCTTGTTCAATTTCTCGCCAATAATTTTAGGGTCAGAAGAATTTACACCATCCAATTTTATAGGATTGAGTTTGTTACCCTCCTTATCCACTTGCACACGCCCATTGAAAGCATCCCAATCCTTTGTCATTTTAGTAACCATCTGTGTATTCCCTTCAATGGTTCGGGTACTATCTTCAAACTTGAATGTAGCCGAAGATTTACTTTTAACAAAACCTTTTTTCTCGCTCTCCAAAGCATTGATTTTCTTTTCCAATTTGGCTTTCTCCAACAAATCGGTATTTCCCGAGAGGATAGCAACATATTCCGAAAAATTCATACCTGAACTTTCATCCATACTGCCTTCGTCGATGGTACGACTACCGAGACTATTATTTTTGAGCTGATTGATAAAGGTTTGTTTGTTCTGCAACAGATTGAACTTGTACGAATCAAGACTTTTCTCTACGGCATAAATAATCACATCCACCTTGTTATTAGCAAATTCCTTAGCAATGATATTCCCTTTTCGTATGGCTCTACCATCGCGTTGTTGCAGGTCAGAAGGCCGCCACGGCGTGTCCAAATGATGAACGACAACAGCACGTTTCTGAGCATTAACCCCTGTTCCCAACATCGATGTAGAACCGAAGATAATACGAATACGCCCTTCGTTCATTCCGTCAATCATTGCTTTACGGGCATTATCTGTCTTGGCTTCCTGAATAAAACGTATTTCGTGAGCCGGTATATTATGATCCTCTACCAACTTTCGCTTTATCTCCGAATATGGATTCCATTCGTTAGGTTTGTATGTCCCCAAATCGGAGAATACAAACTGAGTGCCTTTATCTTCGTCGTATTTGTTGTAATAGGATGCAATATTTGCTGCACAATGCGATGCTTTGTTATCTACATGGTCGCCATAATGCTGGCTAATCATTCGCATATCCAGAGACATTTTTCGAGCATAGTCTGTAGCAATAAGCATCTTTGCTTTTTCCTCACTTTGGGACAATGGCTCTCTGCCCAATAAAGTAGCATCCCCCGTTTTAGCAAACTCCATTAGCTTTTGAATAAATACTTCCTGTTGTGGCGTTGGTGGTATATTATAGAGGATTTCGTTTTTCTCGGGACGGTCAATACCAATATCTCTTGCTGTACGAAAATCGGTTATCTCAGCATAAAAGTTCGCCAATTCGGGCACTTTGATAAAATAGCGGAAGCGTTCTTTCTGTACAATTTGGTTTGTAACTGAGAACTCATAATCGGTTGTTTTCTTGGCATAGATAGCTGCCCATGCATCAAACGAATTAATACCCTGATTTTCTAATTCTTTTGGACGTAAGTATTTGAAAAGTAAATAAAGCTCAGTCAAAGAGTTGGATATAGTCGTACCCGAAAGAAATGTTGCTCCCAAATCTTTGCCTGTACGTTCTTGTATGGTACGAACAGCGAAGAGCATATTTAAGGCTCGCTGACTGCCTTCGGGATTACCCAATCCTGCTACACGGTCGTGACGTGTGGTAAATGTTAAGTTTTTAAATTGATGACTCTCGTCTACAAACAAATGATCTATGCCCATCATTTTAAAGTCTACCACATCGTCTGTGCGGTTCTTTATCGTATCGGCAAGCACACTTAGTTTTACTTCTAAGTTTTGTTTGCGTACTTCCAATCCTCGCAACATCCGTTTGGATGCGGACTTGCCTGTTGTCAATTCCAATACTCTAAGATTTTCCTCTACTGAATCCAATTCGGCACGAAATATTTTCTGTTGCATTTCGGGCGATTGCGGCAGTTTACCGAATTGATCGTGAGTAAGAATAACAGCATCCCAATTGTTATTCTTTATATCGTTGAATATCTTTACCCGCTTGCTTGGTATAAAATCTTCTTTGCCCGGATAGAGAATCTTAGCATTGGGATAAGCTGTTTTAAAAGTCGCTGCTATTTCATGTACATTGGCTTTCAGTCCGAGAATCATAGGCTTGTTAGCCAAACCCAACCGTTTCATCTCATAAGCAGCAATACACATGATAAGCGTTTTCCCTCCACCAACCTCGTGGTCGGCAATTCCCCACCCATCAACTTCTGCATCCAGATACAATCTTTTTGACTGGGATATAAATCGACAATACCCAAAGCTTTTAGATCAAGACCGGGAAAAGTTTGATGTGAACCATCGTACTGTGGACGTACATAACAATTGAATTTTTGATTGTATCGGTCTGCTAACTTGTTTTGGAAGTCAGGCGATTGGTCATTCAGCCAATCGGTAAATCCATTTCGTATCTCATCAATTTTAGAATTGGCTAACTGTATAGCTTCAGGGTCGGCAACCTTTACATTCTTCTTCTCTCCTTCCTTATCCGTCATTTGAACAGTTTTAGTGATATTGGGAGAAGTATTTAGCAAAGCATGCTTCATCAGATGAATACCCGTAAAGAGTTGTTTCTCGCTCTTGCACGGCAAATTTTTCATTGATAATGAGATTACTCCTATCTGCTTTGACGGTGAAATCATCACGCGAAGCATAATATTCAATATCAACATTGGTATCAAAGAGTTGGGCTGCATAATCCCGATAGATTTGCATGGGTATCCATCGTTCTCCGAAATTGAAATCTAATTCGGCAAAACGTATTGGTTCAGGTATGGATTCCTGTAAGGCTTTGAGAGATGCTTGTGTGGGTAAATCATGGGGATGATTATCGGCATACTGCTTCACTTGGTTTGATTTTTCGATCACATTACCTGCAATAAATTTGTCTCGAATCTCATAGTTTTGCAACAGCGGATTGAAGTAGATTTGTCCCTCCAAATCTTTAAGAACCTCTTCTCTGTCCTTATTGTCTAAAAGTGAAGTCATATATTCCAATCGAATTTCTCCATATTTATTGAGGGAAGCGACTAAGGCTTCACGAGAAGTTTCGGCATGTTTTATCTCATCGGGATTAAAGCTTACAGGCTTTTGAAATATATCTGCCTTTTGGAGTTTACAATCTATTCGGTGTTCCAAAGCAAGGATAGCATCGCCTGCTGTATCCATTTTGGCAATGTCAATATTTTTCTTGTCGTTGAGGTTGCCATAACGTCTGACAAAATTGTCATAGACCAGATTCAGATTACTTCTCAATGATTCGTGAACGGTCAGGTGCTTCGCTTCGTGATTGTATAACCCGTGGTAGGTGTCCCGAATCTCTATATAGCGACTGATTTTTGCTCGCTGGGCAAAATGCAAATCCAAAGGTTGAAAATCAGATTCCTTTCTACCCTTATTCTTCAGATAGCCAATTTGCCCTCCATCTTCTGCCAATGAGCCTTCTTTGTGGTGCTCTTTTAGTTCGCCAACATAGGGGCGGAGGTCAAAAGAAGGTTTGACGACCTCACCCTGTACCTCACCAGAGGGATAGGGAGCTTTGTCTTCTGATGTTTGGGGAGAGATATTCTTATTTTGAGAATCTATTGCTTTGTCTGATTTTTTATTATTCCCATTTGAAAACAAATTAAGCTGCATCGGTTTACCCGATGGCGATGTTTGCTTCTTTGACTTACTTGATTTTACTTGTGTTCGTTCTTCTTGCGTAAAACCGAAGAGATCATACAGACTTACAATGGGGCTAGCTGAAATATTCACTTCTAAAGCCTTGTATTCGACTTCTTCTTTTGGCTTAGGTTGCAATGCTACATTCGGGTTCGATTGTTTTTGTTGGATATTAAGTTGTTGATTGTACAACTCCATGTTTAGATTGGCTTTGAAATCGCTTCGTAGCATCTGCCCCATATAATCGGCAATACCGTCGATCCCTCCTTCATGGATAAAGACCTGTGCAGGTTTACCGTAGGGGTCAGTGTCAATCGTCGATTTAGTTTGTACCACTCTGCCGAGGTTGTAGAAATAGTCGTTGCTGTATATTCCTGTCTCTTCCGATTTGGAGCTGGTAACGAAAAGTTCTTCCCAAAGATTCATTGGCTTCTCTTTCCCCGTATTCTTTTGTAACACAATCAAATCACTGCCCACTTCTGTCCCTGCATTTTCCACAAATAGGTTATTGGGCAATCGAATAGCAGATACCGAGATTGGTATTGTCCATCAGCCATTTTCTGACGGCTTGGTTATTGGGTGAATTTAAAACACCTTGTGAAGTAATGAATGCCATTATACCACCCTCTCATGTCGTCTCTACACCTTTGATAAAGAAATAATTGTGGATAGCTCTTGTAGAATCTCGGTGCAGTTTATCTGTTTTCATAAACTCGGCATCGAAAACACTCACCTCTCCAAAAGGTATATTAGAGGTAACAACATCAAAGTGATTGTTGTAACGGCTTTCAATCGTTTCAAAACCATCCACGATAACTTTGTCGTCAGGGTTGATATGAGATAACATTTTACCTGTAAGCAGATCTTTCTCAAAATTTACAATATCAGCCTTGAGGTAACGAAAGGAGAATGCAGAGGAAAACTCGCCCATGCCTGCCGATGGGTCCAGTAAGCTATTTATATGTACATCACTGTCTTTGAAAGCATCAGCCAAAGTCTGCACAACCAAAGGAGGTGTATAAAAAGCAGTTAGTACGGAGTTCTTTATGCTGTTTATATATTGTTTATACTCTATTTCTGAAGCCGTGTTATCTCGGATTACACGATGCAGTTCGGCTACCATAGGGAAAAGTTCTAACTCTGATTTTGCCCAATGAGCGGTATCTGCCAGACTATTCACTGGATTGAGAACACATTTGAGTCCTCCAAATCCTGAATAGTTAAGCAGTATATCTTGCTCGAACTCTCTGTAGCTGACCTTTGTTCTCTATCAAGCGTAAACACCACTTGGATGGCATCTATATTGGTTCTGAGATGAGCCTTTTTGTTATAGCTCATTTTGTTCCTCCCAAATATCAATTAATCCAACCAGTTCGGTATAGAGTTGATCGTATTCGGAAGAATAGGCAAACTCATCGTGTAGAGTGTATTCGGCAAAGACCTCTTCGCACAGCGGAAGTAAGGCTAAAACCTTTTGATTGACTTCGTTTTCGGGGATATAGGGAAATTCCTCCCAAAGGATATTGCGGATGGTATCGAATTTGGAAAACAACAATCCTGAATACAAGGCTTGGCTAGCCATTTCTGAGGCTCTGTCGTGTGAATAGCCTTCTTTTATGGCATTGGAGTAAGT
Source organism: Drusus annulatus (assembly GCA_022651775.1). Classification (NCBI taxonomy): domain Eukaryota; kingdom Metazoa; phylum Arthropoda; class Insecta; order Trichoptera; family Limnephilidae; genus Drusus; species Drusus annulatus. The sequence continues at coordinate 7,720 of JAGWCC010001595.1, read as the reverse complement.
TTCCGAAGCAATATCGGCACGAGATTTAATATAATTGAAAATCATCCGCTTTGTCGGGATGGCTTTCGTTGAGGTACGAACGGAGCAATAGCCCATAATAGGACAACTCCTTTAGGTTATTCTTAGATTTCATTATTGCGGAAATTAGTGGAGGTCGAAAGACCATTTTGTAATTGTAGGATAGAGAATTTGCTTATGAAAACAAGAACGGCACTTGGGTTTTCCATCCCAAGTGCCTCCACTAATTTCCAATTTTACAAGTCAACCAAAGTACCTCCCGATACTGATAGTAGCCAATGATAGTAAAATTACAGAAATGAGTGGTAAATATACAGATTTTATCTTCTGACCCCTCGGGATTGCTGTTGAGATTCTTCCCGATCTTGCTTATTTTCCTGCTTCTCTATGTTAATCAGTTGAATAGCCTCTTCATTCGTTAATTCGAACATAAAATCAGGCGGAAAACGCTCGATATTTCTTCTGACTGCTTGTTTTGAGGCTCTAGTCTCTACCTGATACAATTCTGCTAAATGAAAGTCAATTATAATCCGATAGCCTCTAACTTCAAAGATTTTATTCTGAATTACTTGTAATTCCATATCAGTTCATGGTTTTAAGTGAATGCTCCTTTGTATTGGTATTGAATATTAAAATGACCTCCTTTTCTTTTCGACCTCTGCTATATTCACAAAAGGCATTCAATACCCATTCTCGAAAAGCTTTTGTATAAAGGGATTGAATACGGAAGCTCAAAAAGATAATTGTCTCTAAATTGTAGTAGGTACGGATATAGTTCCCACCTTCCGACGCTTTATATCTATATTCCTTGGTAACTTCATTTTCTCGCAGTAAATTATCTTTGAATATTCCTTTTAGTTGTTTACTAATTGTCGGGGTATATACCCCGAACAAATCAGCAAGCTCATTCACTGTCATCCAAACTGTACCATCAACGATCTTTACTTCGATGATAGGTTTATCAATTTCTACATCCAAAAATTTCACATATCCTGTTTCCATAAGGCATTATTTATTTGCGTATCTTCTTCTTTTATAGCTTTTACCTAAACTATCCATATCCGAACTTAGTTTTTGGTCGACGATTTTCGCATAGATTTGTGTCGTTTTAATGTCCGTATGACCAAGCATTTTTGATACAGTTTCGATGGGTACTCCATTGGCGAGCGTAACGGTTGTTCCGAAGGTATGTCTAGCGATATGGATAATTCAGCCCCTAGCAAGCCAAAACATAACACTGAATGCAAGTATGTAACAAATTAAAAATGAGTTAATTTCCGTAAAATAGCCATGTTGTAAAAGTCAGAATTCAGTGAAATTATGCAGACTTTCCGTTACCAAGTCGTTAACCGCTTAGTTACCGAATAAAGATAGGTAACAGAACGCAGAAAGAAGATTTTACACCAAGCGGTTTATTCACTGATACACATCATTTTGCATACCAAAGAGCACTTATATATCGGGTAACTTTACCCATAAAAATATAAGTGAAATGAAACAAGAAAAATTCAAGGTGTTGCTTTACCTCAAAAAAGCTCTCCCGACAAATCGGGCAAAACGCCCATCATGGGAAGAATAACTGTCGGACGGTCAATGTCGCAGTTCAGTTGCAAACTATCCTGCACGCCCTCTCTGTGGAATCCACGAGAAAGCCGTTTGAACGGTAAGAGCCGTGAGGCGGTGGCGACCAACGCTAAATTGGACAAGTTGCTGCTTGCCATCAATGGGGCTTATGATTCTCTGTTGGAGAAAAAGCAGCCTTTCACAGCCGAGGATGTTAAGAATCAGTTTCAAGGAAGTGTTGACACCCAAATGACATTACTAAAACTCTTTGACCGACTTACGAATGAACTAAAAGCTCGTGTTGGCATTGATCGTGCGGCAGGTACTGTTCCCACGTATACCTATACCCACCGAGCCTTAGTCGAATTTATCAAAAAGAAGTTTAATGCCTCTGATTTAGCTTTTGGTCAGCTCAATGAACAATTTATTCGCGAGTTTCAAGAATTTGTGTTGATTGATAAAGGTTTGGCAATGGATACGCTGCGCCACTATCTTGCCTTATTGAAAAAAGTATGCAAGATTGCCTACAAAGAGGGACATTCAGAGAAGTGTCATTTCGTTCATTACAAACTACCCAAGCAGAAAGAAACTACCCCAAAGCATTAAGCAGAGAAGATTTCGAGAAAATACGAGATTTAAAGATCCCCGAAAAACGTATTTCACATATCATCACCCGAGACTTATTTCTGTTTGCCTGCTATACAGGAACTTCCTACGCTGACACGGTTTCCATCACACAAGAGAATATCTTTACCGACGAAGAGGGCAACTTGTGGCTGAAATACCGCCGAAAGAAAAACGAGTTGTTGGCGCGAGTTAAGCTATTGCCCGAAGCAATTGCTTTAATCGAAAAGTATAAAGATGAGTTTCGGGAAACCCTGTTTCCGAAACAACTCTATGCTACCTTACGATCCAATATGAAAGGCTTACGGATTATGGCAAATTTATCGCAAGACCTTGTCTACCACGCCGGAAGGCACTCGTTCGCCAGTTTGGTCACGCTCGAAGAGGGTGTACCTATTGAAACGATCAGCCGAATGCTCGGTCACAATAACATAACCACGACACAAATATATGCTCGTGTTACACCGAAAAAGCTTTTTGAAGATATGGACAAGTATATCGAAGCGACCAAAGATTTGAAATTAATCCTTTAAAACAAAAAAAATCATGCGAAGTACATTCACCATACTATTCTACATCAACCGCAATAAAGTAAAAGCGGACAGCACGACAGCGGTTCTATGCCGAATAACTATTGACGGTAAACAAACTGTTATCTCAACGGGTATCTATTGTAAACTTGATAATTGGAACACCAAGAAAGGAGAATTAAAGATCAGTGATAGCCAAATTAAAGAAGAGCGAGCCAATAAACAGCTCACAGACTTTAGAGGACGGATTGAACAAGCCTACGAGAATATTCTCAGAAAGACAGGAGTTGTGAGTTCGGAATTGCTCAAAAATACAATAGTCGGCGTAAATTCCGTTCCGACTATGTTATTGCAGGCTGGAGAAGCAGAACGTGAACGCTTACGGATACGCTCGTTGGAGATTAAATCAACATCAACTTTCCGTGGCTCGAAGACCACTCAAGCCAACTTATGTGATTTTATTCTCTCAAGAGGCAAAGATGATATGGCGTTCACGGACATCACCGAGGAGTTTGGGGAGTCGTTCAAGCTATTTCTCAGACGAGATTTAGGTATAGTTCGAACCATATTAACCACTGCCTGTGCTGGCTCAACCGACTTATATATATTGCAGTTGACCAAGAAGTGTTAAGAGCCAACCCGATGGAAGATGTTGCTTACGAGAAGAAAGATCCGCCTAGGCTAAAATACATAGGACGCAATGACTTGAAACGGATTATGGAAACCCCGATGCACAGCAGAATGATGGAATTGGTACGCCGAGTGTTTATTTTTTCTTCTTTCAGTGGATTAGCTTATGTAGATATGCAAGGGCTTTATCCTCACCATATCGGAAAGACTGCCGAAGGGCGGTTGTATATCCGTAAAAAGCGGGTAAAAACCAATGTGGAAGCATTTATTCCCCTACACCCTATAGCCGAGCAGATTATCCAACTTTATAACACCACCGATGACAATATTCCCGTATTTCCGATACCTAAAAATCGGGATGTGATATGGAATGACATCAATCAAATAGGCATTGTCGCAGGATTGAAAGAGGGTCTTTCCTACCATAAAAGTCGCCACTCGTTCGGAACGCTCTTACTTTCAGCAGGTATTTCCATTGAGAGCATAGCCAAGATGATGGGGCATGCCAATACTTCCACGACCCAAGGTTATGCCAAAGTAACGGACGATAAAATATCTGAGGATATGGACAAATTGATGGAGCGAAGAAAAACAATGCAAGATAAAGCAATTCAAACCAAAATAATAACCTAAAGAACTATGAAAAGAAAAATAATTAGAATCAGTGATAGCGGAACTATAACTGTTCCAATCAATAACAATATCAGAATGACTGTTACAGAAATAGCTAATCTACTCGACATATTCTCTCAAATAGCTAAAAGCAGCATTCGTACCATTGAAAAATCTGGTGCTGTCAGTGGCGACTATTCGATGTCCGCAACAGTCGAGGGAATGAAAATCTATCCCGATTATTACGGGTTGGATATGGTAATTGCCGTAGCGTTTTGGATAAAATCGAAGAATGCCGAAATATTGAGAGAGTGGATTATTCAGAAGACTTGTCAGCCTGATAATATATTGCAATTTCAGAAATCAGAAAATGACTGTTTATTTTCTCTGAATTGAACAGAGAAAGCAAGAGCGAACAAACTAAAAAACTGTTAGCTCTTCTTTTTAATGTTCCCTACGAGACTTTCTGCTATTGCGTTACACTACACAGCAAAAATACTCCCGGTCAGAGGAGTGAAGCGTATTTTGAAATACACTTCAGCCTAATCTTCGATTCTAATGTTCTGTTTCCATCTGAATACAAAAAATAAAATGATTATCAAGAGGCGTGCTATTTTTGCAGGTAATTGATCTATATTAATTAGCTCCCCTTTTTCATGTTTTTTGTTGCATCTGAAATAGCCTTCTTGATAATATTAAATTTCAGCCTTTTAGTCTTTTTTATGAATGATTCAAGAATTACCTCTTTATCTTTTTTCTCATTTTGTAAAACAACAGAAATAATTATTAAATGTTGAATTACATATATTTTATCCAATTCTTTTGGATACCCCTCGAAATCAGAATATTTCTCAATTAGTAATAAAATTGATTCTTCAAAAAGAGGTATAAACTCTATCCTTTTATTCAATGCCCACTTCATAATATATAGTAAGCCAGACTCAAAGGTATCATCTATTGCAAATAGCCGTCCAAAAACCAAGTTAATTTCAAATTGAAAATCTGAGATATTTCGTTTCAGTCGGGATATTTCATAATTTAGAGCTTCCATAGCTTTATTAAAATCTTCTTTATCTTTAGAAGATAACATTCTTCTAATTTCTTGTCATGAAATAGGAATTGTAGCTATTCTTTGAAAGCTCTCTAATTGTTGCTCTATATCTGATATGGAAATAGTCTCTATATCATAAGTATTCTCTTTCAGCTTATTTAGAAAGAAAATGACATTTCTCAATTGAGTATTAAAAGTGTCATCAAAAAAGAGCAGTCTATGTGTAGACACCTTTTTTATAAGATTATATGTCTCGTGTAAGCTATCATACAGACTACTTATGATGGGCGATTTTTGAGATATAAGCATTTCTAATTGTTTTCTAAAATATTCTAAATAAAATAATTGTTTATTTTTTTCAGAACTGATATATTTTCCATCATTTTCAGAATAACCAGTATCCCAGAGTCGATTAGATGTGAAAACCGTGCGTTCGAACTGATTTCTTAAAAGTTTATCTTTTTTTGAGAACTCAAAGACTATATCTGAAAAATAATGATCAGACATACCCTTTTCAAAATCTGCTTTTTCCATACGTTTTCTCAACTCTTTTTTAGAAGTAATATTCAATATTTCAAATAAGTATGATGAGATTATCCAAATATATTGAGATTTAATTTCCGCTTTAGTTACAAGACTCTTATATAAATTATCTATTTGAGCACTTTTCTTAAAATTGACATTATCTTCTATCTTTGCCATTAATTTAGGCAATACTTGATAGTCATCTTTATAATTAACGTCTTCTACCTTTCTTAATATATCTAGTATAAAATGCTCCGTATTGGCAGAATAGAGAAATACAATATAGGTGAAGTCTGCATATTCATTATATCTAAAACTATTTCTAAAGATTATATCTTTAGAAGAATTCCAATGTCTTAAAAAGAATGAATCCCATATCTTACTATCTATATAATGTAGCATTTCAGCCATTAATGTAAGAATATCTGCTTTGAATTGACGATACCTATTATTGGGCAGATCCTTATCGTCATACCAAAAAATCAACATAAGTGATTTTAAAATATCATTTTTCTCTTTGACAAAAGCCAAATCCTTACCCAAGCGTTGTAATAATTCTTTATCTCCTTTACATAAAGAATAAAATATAATAGGATAAGGGCAGGTATCTAGCAATATTTTCGTTAGCCCATACCACTTAACCGAATCTATATCATAGATGCAATTGGTAGTTGTGTATTTATGTAAAGAAAATAGACTCTGCACAGTTGCAAGCATAATTTTATCTTCTGGTGTTCCACCTATATAGATAGTTTTAGATGTTGAGAACCGATCTTTTCCGTATTTTTCTATTTTTTCTTTAGCTTCTAAATGCTTAAGATATTCTTCAATTCGTTTCTCTCCGCTTGTTATCCCATTCTGTTCTAAATATTTGATTTTTATATCAGCTAAGGATTTCAGCCGATTCAATTTATCTATTCCTATTACGTCAATAGCCCCACTATAAAACGATTCTCTATTTAATATAATCTTCGCTAACTTTATATACTTAAGATATATATTGAGAGAACCTTTTTTAAAAATATCTTCAAATGATAAATAAGCCGATGAATTTATTTGATTAAATAAGTATTGAATTGAAAGTTTTGTAAATAGCTCTTCCTCATTTTCATGCTTCCATCTTGAGACATGGTCAAGTGAATCGTATATATTCAACTTATAAAGAAGGTTATAAGCTTTATATATAGCACTTTTATATGTTTTATGCGACATATTCTGAAAAACCAATCCTTTCTCTTTTACAATGAGATAATAATCTTTTAATTCCTGGTTATTTGTCTTTTCTATTACCTTGTTGATAGTTTGTTGTTGAGCCTTGTCAAATATATTGGATATAGGAAGGTTTAGGATTTCAATAATTATACATATCGATATTAGCAAATATTCATTATCTTCTTTGCTTAGATTACTAGTTGAGGCTGCAATGTCTTTGTCAAATAAATCTTGGAGGATTCGAATGAAACTGATCGTTTCAGATGTATCTAATTTTATATATTTTGTTATGTTTTCTTTTCCACTATAGTTTTTTGCTAAATCGATAAATAACTTTGTTTTATCTTCAGAAGGAAGGTTGCTATATGCTATCTTATTTATAAGAGCTGAAATCGTATTGCTCTCGAATTGAGTCAATGCTAATCTTATAGATAAAGACTGAATATCAGTTGAGAAATATTTTAGTAATAAATTAATTACATACTTATGCGATTTTTCGTCCTTTATATTGTCTGACGAATTATTTTCTAGATATTTAATAACATCCTTATCCATTAGTTGAATTCTGAATATGTTATGATTCTCATAATACAACTTTAAATCATCATCTAATGGAGAGTTGTCTAAATCAATCAAATATACCTTGTAATTGTTAATACTGTCTTCATCACTTATGTTTTGTCCTTGTTTCACTTCAATTATATCCCTTACCCACTTTATCCATTCTGTAAAATTAGGATCCACTCCAGAGAAACCAATTAATAAAAAAGACTCTTGAAGCAATGATATTCTCATCAAGTTTGTAAACGCTTCGTGCTTCAAAGGATATTGTTTATAACTTTCTTCTGAGAATATATATTGATTTCTATTATCTCCATCAAAGCCATATTGCCTAGTATCTTTAAGATTCCTTAAGCTTCCATGTAATTTTATAATATTTTTATTTCTTTTTATA
>JAGWCC010001594.1:0-19550 GCA_022651775.1 Drusus annulatus | reverse complement strand
TACCGATTGGATGGATGCCATTTTCCGCACAGCCTTGTTCCAACGACACAATGTATCGTTGAATGCAGGTACTGAAAGCTTTGCGAATCGGGTTTCGGTGCAGTATAACGATAATCAAGGTACACTGATCAATACGTACAGCAAAAGTCTTAACCTTAGATATGAGGGTTGGTTTAAAATTGGCAAGTACGTTCGTATACGCGAAGATCTGTTTTGGGAAAACAAACAAGAGCGCGGAGCCGATACGCAAAGCGGTTACACAGGTGCTATATTATCGGCTTTAATGATGCCTCGAAGTTCCGAAGTGCGTTATGCTGATGGTACTTATGGAGGAACAGCTCCTAAAGATCCTGCTTATGTTGATCAATATGGAAACAACTTTGCTGGGATACATGGCGATGTGGTAAATCCCGTTCGGTCGTTGGAAGCCGACAGCCGTTATCATCGACCTTCTAATTTGGTGTCTTCTACTTTCTTTGAAATATTGGAGCCCATCAAAGGATTGAAATTCACCAGCAGGTTTACTTACCGTCTCGAGAATTATATGTTCAAAAGATTTAGTCCAGCACGTCCTGAGCCAGGGAAACCCAATCTAACCAGTTCGTTGGAATATCAATCGTCTCGGACTGACCGATGGGATGCTGAACAAACTTTGAATTACGATAGAACGTTTAATAAACATACCATTGGTGCTTTGGTATCTACCACAGCCAACCAAAACCGTAAACGTTATTTCCAAGCTTCCGCACAAGGTTTTGAGAACGAAGCCGAAATGTATCAATATTTTCAGTTTGCACAAAAGTATGAAACGCCTAAAAGCGAATACCAAGATCCAGATAATAATGTATCGGTGATAGGGCGTTTGGCTTATAGTTGGAACAATAAGTATTTTATTACAGGTTCGCTACGTCGCGATTATGCTGGACGTTTACCCGAAGGCAAAAAGTATGGCGACTTCCCCGCCATTACTGGGGGTTGGAAAATATCTGAAGAAGCATTTATTCCTAAAAACGACATTGTTACCTTAATCAAGCTACGCGCCAGCTGGGGACGAATCGGTAATTTGGGATCGATCTCTAATGCTTATGGCAATCCAACACTTGAATCCTTTGGCTCGAACGATGTCGGTGGGCAAGTAGGCATCAATACGCCAACAGTTCCATCAATGGTATATAAGAAAAATGCATTTAATAGAAATTTAACTTGGGAAACCAGTGAGCAAACCGACTTAGGTTTGGATATGAAGTTTATTAGCAACAAATTGACTGTATCGGCTGATTATTTCAAAAAACGAACTTATAACTTGATCCGTCAACAAACAGTAGGTTGGTCATCGTACATTGGTTTGGAAGCACCATTCATTAACGAGGGGGAGATTACCAATACTGGATTTGAGTTTTCTGTTGGTTGGAATGATCAAGTTGGCGAGTTTAAATACTTTGTGAACGCCAACTTATCGACTTTGAAAAATAAGGTTTCGGATATTGGATCAGTAAATCCATTAACAGGGAACAAAACGCCTTGGACAGATACTCCTACTTTTAGAGGTACTTTATCTCCATACAGAACCATTGAAGGTGGTCCTTTATACGAATATTGGTTAGTAAAATCTGACGGCTTATTTCAAACGGACGAACAAGCAATTGCTTATGTCGACAAAGAAGGTAATCGGATACAACCCAACGCAAAGGCTGGCGACCTCAAATTTATTGATCAAGATGGTGATGGTAAAATAACCGATGACGACAGGTTGCAAATGGACGCCTATTTCCCGAAAGTAACTTACGCATTCACCACTGGTTTTACTTACAAAAACTTATCGGTAAGTATGATGCTTCAAGGTGTTGGAGGCATTAAGGCTTTCCATGCGGCAAAGTTTTTGACCCTAAACGAGTCGCAAGGATCGTTTAACCGATGGGATAAAATAAAAGAAGCGGGCAGTGGCGATGTGCCAAGGTTAAGCTACAAAGACCCGAATGCAAATTTCTCGACTCAATCAGATTGGTATCTCGAAGATGCGTCTTATTTGCGGATCAAGAATATCAACATTACTTATTCCTTGTCGAGTTTGTTGCATAAAGTTGCCAGCGCTTTTGATGAACGAAAGAGTTCGTTAACCGTTAATTTGAGTGTCGACAATTTGTATACATTCACCAAATACACCGGTATGGATCCCGAAGTGGGAAATAGTGGAATGGATGCTTTGAAGTATCCTGTACCCCGCATTGTGTCGTTTGGTATCAAGCTTACTTACTAATTAATTAAAATCAATCAAGATGAAACGTTATCTATTACTCATTATATTCTTTGCTACTTTTACCTTTTCGTGTAGTGATTTTCTCGATGTAACTTCGGAAGGTAAACCCGGCGAAAACACGTATTTCCAAACTGATAAGGATGCCACTGCAGCTGTTGATGCTTGCTATTGGGTGCTTAATGCAGAGGCAACATTTGGTCGCGATTTGTTTTGGGAACAAGGCGGAGCGGATGATTTTATATTCGGTCGTACCCGTGGTGCTTCACAAACCAATCTGGCTAACTTTACTTTTGATGGACGCGAATCGCCGTTAAAAGACAATTGGAAAGAATTCAACAATACAATCTCGAAAGCGAATTTTGTTATTTATGGTTTGTTAAACAAGAAAAGTTTGAGCAATGTCGAGAATATCCGATTAGGGGAAGCTTACTTTATGCGCGCTTTTGCTCATTTTATTATTGCTTACCGACATGGTCGATCAGATCAAGGCGTTCCTTTTCTCCGGTTTGAAGATTATAGTCCTTATTCAGATCAAAAGCCGAAACAACAGGCGAGTGTGATGGAAAACTATAGGCTTATTGTAGAAGATTTAGATAAAGCAGCTACTTATCTTCCTTTCTTTGAGACCTATGGTGAAGACGATTATGGTAGTGCACATCGTGCAGCAGCTTGGGCGTTAAAAGTGAAAGCATTGGCTTACTGGGCACAATATGATCAAAGTAAATGGGCATTGATACCGCCTTTAGTGGATAAGATAGAAGGTGAGGGTAAACGCAATTTACTCCCTGTTTTTGCAGATGTGTTTGCCATCAAAAACAATTGGAGTGCCGAGTATATTTGGTCTGTAAATTCATCGGGTGCTAATTACGCTGGTAGCGAATTTCCAGGAGTATGTCTCGAAAACAAAGGTTGGGGACGTTACAATGGCTGGGGATACTTTAAGCCTACTTTAGGATTATATAACGAGTATGCCCCTAACGACAAACGACGCAGCGCTACTATATTGGCTTATGGTGATGAGTTTGTGTTTTTTGGCGAAAAACGTAAGTTTTATTCAACTTCTGATCTTGAATCAGGATTTATGTTGAACAAATACATGGAACCGTTTAGTCATGGAGAGGTTATTGATGGAACAGGTCATTCCGAAACACTTTCTACAAGTGGCGACCGACCCACTACCGATTTGAATCTGCCTTTAATTCGCCATGCCGAAATGGTTCTGTTTAAAGCGGAAGCGTTAATTATGGGAGGGCAAAATGCTTTAGCCGCTACCGAATTGAACCGACTCACCAGCCGGGCTGGCTTAGGCGATGTGTATACCGCTGCCAACTTAGAGGATTTGAAACATGAAAGAAGATGCGAACTGGCGGGTGAATTTACCGATAGGTTAATGGACTTAAAGCGATGGAAAGAGTGGGCTAAGTTGCAAGCTGCCAAAAAAGGACGTAGCCACGCAGACCGAAGCAACGCCAATTCGTCGTGGATAGAGATTGAAATATGGTAAGCAAGGGTATTTAATCCAGCTACTGACATTGTTTTCCCTTACAATCCTGATGATGTAACAAACTCGATTGGTGAATTAACGCAAAATCCAATAGGTTAAATTAATTAGGAATTAGTAGATTAGGAATTGCATCAGCACAAGCCTAGAGTAATTGCTTCGCGTTCTGTCGGGTTTAGCAATTACTCGAGGTTTGTACTGATGCAGTTCACATTAACAATGCCCCGAGCGAAAGCCCGAGGTCGGAGCGAAATGCAAATCCCTCTCTCTTTCCTTTAGGCCTTTGGACGAAAGGAAAGAGAGAGAGGGCATACAGAGAATCACCGTCTTTCCTCGGGCTTCCGCCCGGGGCTAATATTCTATTTTCTTATCGGACTGACGTCCGATGAAAATAGAATTCGACCCCATACGGGGTCAGAAGGCATGAGACATGAATTTTCACAGTTATTATTTTGCTGCATAACAATTCGCATTAACAATAATTATCATGACAAATAAATTGTTTTTTATCTTGGTGACATTGCTCACCAACAACTTTCTTTTTGGGCAAAATGTGGTCATCCACTCGCACAATGATTATCGGCAACGTGTTCCTTTCTATCAGGCTTATTCGCAAATGGTGTCGTCTATTGAAGCAGATGTGTATAGCACCGATGTACCCAATGAACTTAAGGTAGCACATGATTTGGAAGAAGTGCAGGATGCGCCTACTTTCGACGATGCTTATTTGTTGCCACTGGTGAATATTTACAAACAGCATAACAATAGAGCATGGAAAGGCAGCGATCAACAATTGGTGTTGTTGATTGATTTAAAGACACCTGCCAGCACCACACTTGATATATTGGTCAAGAAGTTGGCGAAATATCCGAATGTGTTTGATAGAGGAAGCAATCCGAATGCGGTGCAAGTGGTGATCTCGGGTAACCGTCCCGATGCCAGTACGTTTAACAGTTATCCTGATTGGCTCATGTTCGATGGCAGTAGTACGAATTACACAAGCGATCAACTCAAAAAGATTTTCATGGTCAGTCTGAATTTACGCGATTTTACCCGATGGAATGGCAAAGGCAGTATTATTGATCCAGAACTTTCCGAGGTCAAAAACGCCATCGTTAAGGTGCATGCCTTGGGTAAGCCCATTCGTTTTTGGGGAACACCCGATGGCATTACAGCCTGGAACACCTTCCATAACCTGGGAATAGATTACATTAACACCGACCGACCCGAACAATGCGCGCTATTTTTCAAGAACTTCGATAACAAACACTTCTTTGTAGCCGAAAGCACCAATACTACCAATGAAATAGCAAAAGCAGAACGCTTGGATAAAACAACGGCTGGTTTCAAAGGTTTTAAGAACAGCGATTTGAAACTATTGCGTCCGGTACCATGTTACAAGCCACTGTATAGCTATCCGGAAACAGGTAAAATCAAAAATGTGATTGTATTGATTGGCGATGGTATGGGCTTGTCGCAAATTTATGCAGCTAAAACCGTGAATGGACAATTGTCGATATTGAATATCAACACCATCGGTTTGCAAAGTACTGATGCGGAAGATGCCTTCACAACTGATTCGTACGCTGCAGGTAGTGCTTTGGCTACAGGCGAAAAGCATAAAAATCGACATATTAGTTCTGCGTCCACAGGTGCCGAACACCCATCGCTTACAGATGCGTTTTACGAGAACGGTCAAAAATGTGGCGTGGTAACCTTAGGCAATATGGCTGATGCTACTCCAGCGGCTTTTTACGGACATGCTACTGAACGCGATAATTCGGATAAAATTACAAGCTATCTAACAGATAGTAAACTGACCCTTTTGGCAGGTAGCGGTTTTGAAACATTGACAAAACGGAACGATCAGCTCGATATTGTGGCGCAATTACAATCGAAAGGCTATTCTATTATTCGATCGGTAGATGAAATCAACCAAAAGTCAGGAAAGGTAATTTGTTTAGATGAATCGATGAACGAGGCTGCCAAAGAAGCATCGATACAACTATTGGCACGTACGACTCGGGAGGTCATCAAGAAATTGGACAACCCGAAAGGATTCTTTTTAATGATTGAGGGAGCTAAGATTGATTATGCTGGTCATGCCAATTCCTTACCTGGTAGCGTAATGGAAACCTTGAGTTTTGATTTAGCCGTTAGCGAAGCACTTCGATTTGCCGACAGCAATAAAGAAACATTGATTATAGTTACTGGCGATCATGAAACTGGAGGGCTGACCTTGATTGATGGCAACAATCGCACAGGTAGTATTACGGGTTTATTTGTTACCGATGATCATACACCCATCATGCTTCCTGTATTTGCTTACGGACCACAATCGGCTAAATTCTCAGGAACATATCCGAATACCGATATCCCTAAAAAGATACTGGAAATAATGAAGTTAAAGAAAAGATAACACATTCTACGCTGATCTTGTGCTCGCTTCGCTCGCCCAGATAAATTTCACAAAGGCGCACAAAGGCAGGTGCAAAGTAGAAAAAGGAAATAGTTATAAAATCCTTTTCTGCTTCGCACCTGCCTTTGTGCGCCTTATTCGCCTTAGTGAAATTTACCTAAGCGAGCACAAGAGGTACCATTGTATCAATATTTACGCTATATTTGCGTGTATGAATGATTCTTAAAAGAGAATTGATCTTTCCGAAAAATTGCTTAAAAGTAGCACAAACGTGTAGCCCTAAACTTGTTATTAAAAACAGATGATGTTCAAAAAAATTATTCTATCGTTATGTATGGTGTTGTGTTTGAATATCGCAACATCGCAAGACAAATATTTATTAAAAGAAAATGTGTCGTATATTGGCGCGAACGAGTTGGATGCGTACAAAGTTGAGCGTTGCAAACTTGATATCTACTATCCTTCCAACACAAAAAACTTTCCGACAGTGGTATGGTTTCATGGAGGAGGGCTTGAAGGTGGAGAAAAAGGAATTCCAGAAGAGCTTAAAAACAAAGGAATTGCAGTGGTAGCAGTTAACTATCGCCTTAGTCCTAAAGCAAATCACCCTGCCTACATCGAAGACGCAGCCCAATCAGTGGCTTGGGTATTTAATTCGATAACATCTTTGGGTGGGAATGTCAACAATATTTATGTTGCAGGACATTCAGCAGGCGGTTATCTTGCATTAATGATTGGTCTCGATAAAAGTTATTTGGCTAAATACGGAGTTGATGCCAATAGCATAAAGGGTTTGATTCCAATAAGTGGACAAACGAATACGCATTATACCATAAAAAAAGAAAGAGGTTTGCCATTCGAGATTCCCTTTGTTGATAAATATGCCCCGCTAAACCATGCAAGAAAAGATGTGCCACCCACTATCCTGATTACAGGTGACAGAACATTGGAACTGGCTGCGCGTTATGAAGAAAATGCTCATTTAGACGCAGTTTTACGGTCTTTGGGAAACAAAGAAGTAAAACTGTACGAATTGGACGGATTTGATCATGGTGGCGTTTGTGCTCCAGGATGTTATTTAATGTTGCAGTTAATTAAGAATTAAGTATCGCTTCGCGATGCAGTGCTTCGCTTTATGGGGTTTGATAAATAGAGGAAAGCGGTGTTTGTAAAGTAGGTGTACCTTTAAAATAAACACAAATAAACTCTCAAAGTAATAATCGGAATAAAGTCTAAAGTCAATAAAATGAAGTTAAAACACAACATTCCCAACACACCTACTTTACAGACACCGCTCAAGTCAAGTTATCTAACCCAGTAAAGCGAAGCACTCCATCGCGAAGCGCTGTTTTATTCGTTCGTGTTTGTTTTTTAGGTACTCATCGGGCTTCGCAGTGCAAGGCTTGCGAGGTGTGGGACTGCATCAGCATGAGTCCGAATAAACTTCAGTAACTAACTAATAAAAAAGGAACTGTGGCCTTGACACAGTTCCTTTTTATTATTTATAAGTGAGCTATTAATTGCGGAATACCGAATGCGAAACAATTAGCAATTAATTGACATTTACTGGTTTGACATTTACTCCAGGTGTATGATAGGCAATATGATGCGGTGCCAAACTGTGCGTAATAAAGCAATTGCCACCCACAATGGCATGTTCACCGATAATGGTATCGCCTCCTAAAATTGTGCAATTGGCGTACAACACCACATGATCGGCTATGGTGGGGTGACGCTTACCTGTGATTTCTTTATCCACCACCAAAGCTCCAAGCGTAACTCCTTGATAGATGCGGACATGTTTACCTATGATGCTGGTTTCGCCAATTACAACCCCTGTGCCATGATCGATGATAAATGGCACGCCAATAGTAGCGCCAGGATTGATATCGATCCCTGTTTTAGAATGAGCCCATTCGCTAATCATCCGAGGGACGATGGGTAATTTCGATAAATATAAGCGATGTGCAATTCGGTAAGCCAGTGTGGCAGCAAAACCGGGATAGGTAATTATCACTTCCTCGAGCGAATAAGCCGCAGGGTCGGTAGCTAATATGGCTTGTGCATCTTCAATTAATTGTTGACGAATGAGTGGCAACTCGTCAATAAATAGCTTTACCATCGATTTTACATCACAAGGACAAAAACTGCATACATCTTTAATGATGTTGTGCAATTGGCGTTCTATTTGATAGAGTTGCCAGCGTTGCTCTTCGCAAAAGTGTTCTTCGTCGGGTACTACCGGAAACAAATATGCCCGAACAGCTTTCGCAAAAGTGATTACGGTGTCTTGCTTTGGTACATTCTTACGCAGAATATAGCCCGAAAAATGTGTTTCGGGCAAGGGTTTGTCTTGTTTTTTAATCATTGCTCATCAAATAACTTTTCATAAAAGCATTCAAATCACCATCTAACACGCCCTGGGTATCCGATGTTTCGTAGCCAGTTCGCACATCTTTCACTAGTTTATAGGGATGCAAAACATAGTTTCGTATTTGTGATCCGAAATCGATATTCAACTTTTTTCCTTCGGCAGCGGCTTGTACTTCGCGTCTTTTCTGCAACTCCTGTTCATAGAGAAGCGATTTAAGGATCCGTAAGGCATTCTGACGGTTTTCGTGCTGTGAACGGGTTTCTGAGTTTTCGACTACAAAACCCGATGGCAGATGGCGTACGCGGACCGCTGTTTCCACTTTATTCACATTTTGTCCACCAGCACCGCTTGATCGGAACGTATCCCATTCCAAATCAGCAGGGTTTACCACAATCTCTATCGAATCATCTACTGCAGGTGATACAAACAAAAACTGACGCAAACGATGTTTGTCGTTTACCTTGTGCGTTGAAAGGGCGAAATTCGTACCAATCGATGCACACCACTTTCCGACTTCAGGAAGCCATAAGCCAACAAGCCCACAAACTCAATCATTACCGATTTGATTCCGGCTTCGTCGCCATTTTGCAAATCCATTATAGTAGGTTGATAATTGTTCCGTTCGCCCCAGCGAATATACATTCGCATCAACATTTCTGCCCAATCTTGACTTTCAGTACCTCCTGCGCCAGCATTAATTTTCAAGATAGCGCCCAACTTATCCTCTTCGGCACCCAGCATGTTGCGCATTTCCAGATCTTCTACAAGATCCAAACTCAGGGCATATTGCTGATCTAATTCCGACTCTTCTACTTCGCCATCCTTATTGAACTCAAATAGTACCAATAAATCTTCGTAGTGTTGCTCGGTTTTTTGATAAGTATGCACCCACGATTTAAGTATTGCTAGTTTTTTCAGTTGCTCTTCAGCTGCTTTCGCATCATTCCAGAATTGAGGATCTTGCGTTTTTAGCTCTTCCTCCTCTAATTCTATTTGTTTACGATCGATGTCAAAGACACCTCCTCAGGGGCAAAACACGTTCGTTCAGCGCCTTAATCTGTTCGTTATTGATCATTTTCTGTATTTTTTTGAATTATGAATGTCTTAAATTATGCTGAGTCTTAAATGTTGCTTGACCTGAAACCTGTATAAGTTATAACATTCTTGAACGTCTGACTGATAATGAAAAGGATAGTTATCTAAAAACATCATCGGATCATTGATGGTTCCTGTTTTGGATAACTCTTTTTTATTGATCAATAGAGCTGTTGCTATATTGGGCTCGATGGGCGTAGGCTCACAGCATTCTGGAAGTCTGGGAAACCGGCTCTGCTCAAAATGACAATCTAGATAATAGATCCCTGTAACTTTATCCTGATATATTGTTTTCCTAGATGAACTGAAACTACTATGATAGGAGGCTTCTTCTACTCTAACCAAATTTCCAACTTCGATTTCTATACTATTATCTTTATATACCTCAACACTTTTATCGGTGATGATTATGTAGGATATAAAGCCTAACAAAAGAACTAGGGTAAGGAAAAGGAGAAAACCTTTGAGGATGTAATTTCAAAAAACATCAATCCAAATGCGAAGCCATTCACAGTTCACAATTCACATTTTTTTATTATTCGATAGGGCTTTCCCAGTTGTGATAAAAATGTTGTACATCTTCGTCCTCATCAAAGCGATCAATTAGTTTTTCTAATATAATAGCTTGTTCAGGAGTAATTTGTTTTAATTCGCCTGTGGGTAAGCGATCGAAACTGGCGTTCACAATTTCGTATTTATGGTCTTCTAAAAACTTTTGAATAGTTCCAAATGATTCAAATGCGCCATAAATCATCACCTCTCCAGCATCCGTACTTCGTCGGCACCAAAATCAATTAATTCCAATTCCAACTCTTCCACATCAATGCCTTCTTTGGCCACTACTTTGAACACACATTTGTGTTCAAACATAAATTCGACACTACCCGAAGTACCTAACGATCCGTTATACTTATTGAAATAGCTACGTATGTTGGCGACTGTTCGTGTAGGGTTGTCGGTGGCGGTTTCAATTATAAATGCCACCCCACCAATACCATATCCCTCATAAATGAGTTCTTTGTAATCGGTTTGATCTTTTCCTGTAGCTCTTTTAATTGCCCTATCTACAGTTTCTTTAGGCATATTGGCTGCTTTCGCATTCTGAATCAAAGCCCGTAAACGCGGATTGATTTCGGGATCGCCTCCGCCAGTTTTGGCCGCAATGGCTATTTCGTTACCTAATTTAGTAAACACGGTAGCCATGTTTCCCCATCGTTTCATTTTACGAGCCTTCCGGTACTCAAATGCTCTTCCCATACTGATTTATTGATTTATTGATTGACTGATTGACCGATTAACTGACTGACTGAATGGCTGACTGACTGAATGGCTTCGTATTCTATTATTCCGTTATTCCGTTAATCAATCAGTTCTGTTACTTCCTTCCACTCCGAAATATTCCGTTTCTTTTCAGAGAAGCTAATGCCGATTAATTTAATAATCTTACCTGAAGTCTTATAAGGTCGGGCATAATCTTTTTCTTTAATTTTACCAATGGCTTCAGTGGCGGATTGTTTAATTTTAAACTCGAAGATGTACACATGTGTAGCGTTAATAATCACCGCATCAATGCGTCCCGTATTAATATTGACTTCGTTTTCTATCTTGGCTCCCAGTAAGCGAAACATAGAAAAGAGAATTGTTTGATAATTCTTTTCGATATGGGCTATCAATCCAAACGGAATTGCAGCTAGGTGCGATTCTATTAGTAATCGGTTTTATCAACATAGATGTAATCTCCTTTAATGACATCCTCAAAGGTATATCTACTTGTGTCTATTTCTTTATATTGCTTCCTGATCGTTTGCCGATTACTGTTTCTTTCCGATTTTTCTTAATATCATGATCACCTCTTTTAAATCTTGATAGTACTGATTAAGATAATAGAATTGAGTGATTGTCTTTGTTGGTCAGTAATTGCTAAACTTAAGAAACGATTTTTGCATTTTAGATTTGGTTGTTTTAATCTTGCAACAAATGATTCCGCAATGTTTTTTGAGAAAAGAATGTTCAACAATTAAGCAACCATCAGCCTTTAAAAGTCCTTTTTCGAAGACAAGTTGCGGTATTTCGTCAATTTGGGTCGATGAATATGGCGGATCTGCGAAGATAAGATCGTATTGAACGTTACAAAACTTCAAGAATTTGTAAGCATCGTTCCGCATAATGTGTAATTGCTGATACTGCAATTCGTTTTTCATCTTCATGATATAACTGTAATGAAGCGGTTCTATTTCAATAGCATCAATATGGATGCAATTGCGAGACGCCAATTCGTAACTAATGCTGCCAGTGCCTGCAAACAAATCAAGAGCAGTGATCTCCTCGATATTGAATCGGTTTTCGATGATGTTGAACAAACTTTCTTTAGCAAAATCTGTGGTAGTCCGTGATTTAAACTTTTTGGGAGGCGTCAACATTTTGCCTTTGTGAATACCGCTTATGATACGCATGTGTGGAGTTTTAGTAAGGGGTGAAAATAATATGCCTCGTCAGCCCCTACCAAAAGGGCTATTCTACCGTCAAGCCCTAATGCGGGTTGCGATAAGTATTGAGTGAAAAGTTCGATGTCTCGTGTTTTTATATCTCCCTCAAGATATATTTGTTGAGAATCTAATTGGTACTGCATTCGCAAGGCGTTGATATAATAGATGGCATCCGTCATGCTATTGATCGGATAGGCATTCAATAATTGTATTTGCTGATCCTTAAACAGACACACATTGATAAACCGATCACTGAATTGCACTGCCAAGGGATGCACTGCATGGACACTATGTTTCGAGATAGTGTTTCAGAAAATCTGTGGCTTGGATAGATAATACAGCTTGGGGATATCTTGATTCGATTTCGCTTACCACCAAGATTGGGCAAAAGATAGATGCAATAGGCTTGAAGTGGCTCGAAGTGGGCATAACGAACTTCGTCGTGAGGCGTTATTTCAAAACACAAGCCGAGTTGCTGTCGAAACTGATCGGTCAATGACGCATTTGTATCCACCAATTGATCAGGGAACCAACATGTATTGTGGCGATGTATAAACGAATTGAATTGCTCGAAATTCGGTTTTTAAACAAAGGTTCGTGATCCAATATTTCGACAATACCCATCACCAATTCAGTGATGGTTGGCAACCTCTTTCTGATATGCCAGTCGTTTTAAACAAACATGTTTATTCAACTCGTTGTCATATATACAAAGAGAAAATCCATTCAAACTTATTTGAATGGATAGGGAACAAAGTTTTGACCTCGAGAGGTCAAAACTTTTATCAAAATAGTTTAGTAACATCTTATTTACTCCCAGTTCCCAGCATTGTTGTTAGGCGCTTCAATATTACCTACCTTCATGCCTTGAAAACGCTTTAATTTCTCTAAATCATCATTTATATTCACCACATATTGTCGCTCTAATCCAGCCAATAGGATGTTATACGTTACACTTGCTTCAAACAAAGGCACCTTCACTTTCGAAATTGTTTCAAAGATTGCTGCTTTCATTTGAAATTCGCCACCTACAAATGGAATCTTCCTAAGCGAATCAACAACGAAGTTGGGTCGATTTAAGAAAACAGTCTCTTTTACAGGAATCTTTATTGTATCCCGTACAATCAATTTTTTTCGCTACAGCAATAGAATCATCTTCTGATCCAATTTGTTTTACAATTTTTACTACGCCTGTGTTGTAAAAATTAATCAATGTATCGAAACTGCCTGTGTAAGCGCCATGTTCATTTTTGTAGGCTACTTGAAGCTCTCGAATGTCCTTCAAGCGTTCAATAGTCCGATTTTTACGACGTTCCAGACTTTCATTAAAACGTATAGGGTTCATCATGCTTTCATAAAACATATACCCTAAAACAACACACGCTACCCCAACCACAATTTGCAAAATAGTTTTCATTCCTATGATATTTATTTATTTAAGTTGTCTAATTTCTCTGTTTCAAATGTACGTAGTTATTCACCTTTATATTGACTGCTATAGCACTTGTTTTAGCGCATATAGAAGTACAAATTTAAAAAAAAAAACATCACCACAACACATTTATCGAAACAAGTTTTTTTTAAGATTGCAAAATCCTTATTAATAGCATATTGCATATTTATATTTATTGATTTATTTCTTAATCCTGCATCATTTTACCGCAAAACATACATGTCAAAATTGATATTTACGGCATTTTTAAAAGTTAATTCTTCATTCAACATTACTCGAGGATCATGCTGATGCAGCACCTTATTCGCCTTTGTGAAGCCTTTGTGTGAAACAAAAAAGCACGAACATAAGTTTTGATTGTTTTAAGGCATTTATTAAGAAATAATTGCCGATACAACAGCATTTTCGGCTTGTTGCATTAATTCGGGAAACTTGGTGTCTTTTACACTGATTGCAGGATGGGCAATATACTGGATATTGGCACACAGTCCTAAAGGAAAAAATCCGTATC
Organism: Drusus annulatus; assembly: GCA_022651775.1. NCBI lineage: Eukaryota > Metazoa > Arthropoda > Insecta > Trichoptera > Limnephilidae > Drusus > Drusus annulatus. The sequence goes on along the minus strand of JAGWCC010001594.1, from coordinate 5,454 downwards.
GGTATACTTTCCACGAATTATTTACAGTCAATGGTACAACATAAGCACTAGGGGCATATTTGCACAGAATTTTTACACCACTTTCGGCAAATTTCTTTGGAACGCCATCTTTACTTCGGGTTCCTTCAGGATAAATTACTACCGATCGTTTGTGTTGTTCGATGTATTCACCCATCTTCTTCAATTCGGGTAAAGCTTGTCGAGGGTCTTTCCGATCAATTAGAACCGATCCACCATGTCGTAAATTGTATGATATACTGGGTACACCCTGTCCTAATTCTATTTTACTTACAAACTTAGGCTCGAACTTCCGAAAAAACCAGATGAATGGAAAAATATCGAACATACTTTGATGGTTACATACAAAGATAATTGGTACACCTTCGGGTATGGTATCAATTCCTTTAATTGTGTAATGTGCGCCAATAGTAAAGGATGCAATGATGTTCAACAAATTCAATATTGCCACACTTAGCCGATGTGCATGGTATCCAAAAACATGCAAACAAATCCATTGTATGGGCTGAAATAAACAGAGGTTAAATAGAAAAAGGAAATAGAATAGAATGGAGAAAGGAATAGATAAATATTTCATTTTAATGGAGAATTAGAAATTAAGAATTGTCAATGCGAACAGAACTCCCTATCCAATTGGTTTTTGTAAGTAAGCAGTAGACATTAAATAAACGATGTTATTGATAACATCGTTTATTTAATGTCTACTACTAGAGTAGTTATTTAGTTCCTCCGTTTTTTAGCAAATATTCTGCTATTTGGATTGCATTCAAGGCTGCTCCTTTTTTGATTTGATCGCCAACACACCAAAATGTCAAACCATTGGGATTACTAATATCTTTTCGGATACGTCCTACAAAAACAGGATCTTTAGAAGCTACAAATAAAGGCATTGGATAATGTTTGGCTTCTGGATTGTCTTGCAATTCAATTCCATCGGCAGCAGCGAAAGCTGCACGCGCTTCGGCTATCGAGACTGGGCGTTCGGTTTCTAACCAAATAGCTTCCGAATGTGCTCGCAACGCAGGTACACGCACACAAGTAGCACTCACTTCAATATCGGAATGCATAATTTTTTGAGTTTCGTGATACATCTTCATTTCCTCTTTGGTGTAACCATTTTCGGTAAACACATCTACTTGAGGAATGAGGTTATAAGCCAATTGATAAGCAAATTTATTCACCACAACATCTTTGTCATTCACAATTTGGTGATGCTGAGCAACTAATTCGTCCATTGCTTCGGCACCAGCGCCCGATGCAGCTTGATAAGTAGCCACATGCACCCGTTTAATATGCGAAATGTTTTCGATTGCTTTCAATGCTACCACCATTTGAATGGTAGTGCAATTAGGGGGTTTGCAATAATTCCTCGAGGACGTTGTAATGCATCAATAGCATTCACTTCGGGTACCACTAATGGCACATCGGTATCCATGCGGAAAGCACTTGAATTGTCAATCATGATGGCACCATGCTTGGTAATTGTTTTTTCAAACTCTTTTGATGTACCAGCACCTGCCGAGGTGAAAACAATGTCTATCCCTTTAAAATCATCATTGTGTTGTAAAAGTTTGACTGTAATTTGTTTTCCTTCGTATGTGTATACTGAACCAGCACTCCTGGCTGATCCAAATAAAATAAGTTCGGTTAAAGGGAACTTGCGTTCCGCTAAGGTCCGTAAAAACTCTTGACCTACGGCGCCACTTGCGCCAACAATAGCTACTTTCATGGAATTGTAATTTTTCGAATTATGAATTATGAACTTCTCTAATTATGAACTTCTCTAATTATGAATTATGAATTATGAATTGCTTCGCATTCGGTAATTCGCTGTTGCTATTATTCCGAATGCGAAGCAATTCATAATTCATAATTCATAATCTGAGCTGATTTTCTACCTGAAGACATTGTATCTAGTCGCTTTTTTAGCATCTTTAATTTAAGTGGCGATACATGATCGACTAGCAAAATGCCTTCAATATGATCATATTCGTGTTGAATGGCTCTTGCTCGGAAACCATTATATGTTTCGGTATGTTCCACAAAGTCTTCGTCCCAATAACGAATCTTTATAACACTTTTTCGGCTGACATCTTCTCGCACATCGGGTAAACTTAAACAGCCCTCGCGGTATTTATAACTATCACCCGAAAATTCTATTATTTCAGGATTGATAAAAACCTTCTTAAAATTCAAGCAATCTGGTTCGTCGTCTGCCATCGGGCTAGCATCAACAATAAATAAGCGTATTGCTAATCCTATTTGTGGTGCAGCTAAACCAACTCCCTCTGCGTGATACATTGTATCAAACATATTGCTAATCAAAGTCTTTAACTCAGGATAGTTAGGTTCAATAGCTTTTGCAGTTTCTCGTAATACTGCCGAACCATATACATAAATTGGGAGAATCATTATTTGTTATCTGTTAAAATTATTCTATTTGTTCCGCTGTGCCTCGCGTTGTTCCATATACGATTGCAGAATGATAACGGCACTAATTTTATCTACATTTTCTTTCTTTCGCCTTTCCGACTTTCGCATTCCTCCATCAATCATTGCTTGGAAAGCGATTTTGGACGTATATCGCTCGTCTACCCAAACTAATGGGATATTTGGGAATTTCTGTTGCAAAGTAATTGCAAAGGGTTTGATATCTTGCATTGATTCCGACTCTGTATTATCTAAATTTTTTGCCAATCCCAACACAAATAGCTCAACCACTTCTCTTTTCATATAAGCCTCCAAATAAGTAATCAACTCATTAGCAGCAACAGTATCTAGTGCTGTTGCGATAATTTGTAAGGGATCGCTTACTGCCAGCCCTACCCTTTTCCGTCCATAATCAATTGCTAAAATGCGTGCCATTACTTTATTTTAAAGAGTCAAAGATAAACTTTTGAATGCAATTGTAAATTGTTTGTTTTTAAATACCACACAATTAGCACCACCAAGGCACCCGCTTCGCTTATTTATAGACTGTCTGGCGAGCGGAAAAATGTACGGATACTCCTGAGCACTCGCTTCGCTAGCGAGTCCAATTTACACACTGCATCAGCACGATCCTCGTACTGATGCAGTGTTTCTTTGTACCCTTTATGTCCTTAGTGCTACCTGCCGTAAGCGAGTGAAGCGAATGCCTTAAGCCCCAGAACTACAGTTCAACTGTTAATTTGCATAATTCATTAAAGTAAGGATACATTCCGAGCAATTTCCTCGTCAGTTAAATTGAAGTTCGTCAAATCTCCCGATAAATATTTATCATAAGATGCCATATCTATCAAACCATGCCCTGAAAGATTGAACAAAATAACCTTGGCTTCGCCAGTTTCTTTACACTTTTTAGCTTCGTTAATAGCTGCAACTATTGCATGGCTAGATTCGGGTGCTGGAATAATACCTTCAGTTTGGGCAAACAAAATACCTGCTTCAAAAGTGGCTAATTGATCTACATCTACAGCCTCCATCAAGCCATCTTTTAGTAATTGCGACACTATTACACCTGCACCATGATAGCGCAAGCCGCCTGCATGTATATTGGCGGGTGTAAAATTGTGCCCAAGGGTGAACATCGGTAAAAGTGGTGTGTAACCAGCCTCATCTCCAAAGTCGTAATGGAAAATACCTCGGGTTAATTTAGGACAAGATGCTGGTTCGGCGGCTATGTAGCGGGTTTTGCGTCCATCAGCAATGCTGTGTCGCATAAAAGGAAAAGCCAAACCTCCGAAATTAGAACCTCCACCAAAACAACCAATAATAATATCAGGATATTCCCCTGCCATTTCCATTTGTTTCTCAGCTTCCAGTCCAATAATTGTTTGATGTAAGGTGACATGACTTAACACCGATCCTAATGTGTACTTGCAATTGGGTGTATTCATTGCTAGTTCAATAGCTTCGGAAATGGCTGTACCTAAAGATCCTTGATGATTGGGATGTTCTGTTAGTATTTTCCGACCAGCTTTGGTGGACATCGATGGCGAAGGCGTTACTTGTGCACCAAATGTCTGCATAATAGATCGACGATAGGGTTTTTGTTCATAACTGATTTTTACCATATACACCGCTAACTCTAAACCAAATGCTTTAGCAGCATACGAGAGGGCTGCTCCCCACTGCCCAGCTCCGGTTTCGGTGGTAATATTGGTGATGCCTTGTTGCTTGCAATAGTATGCTTGTGCCAAAGCCGAATTGATTTTGTGTGATCCTATGGGACTAACGCTTTCGTTTTTAAAATAAATGTGCGCCGGTGTATCCAGTGCTTTCTCTAAACCATAAGCACGTACCAAAGGTGTGCTTCGATAATTTTTGTACAAGTTGCGCACCTCTTCTGGAATCTCAATCCATTGATCAGTTTGATTCATCTCTTGACGGGCAAGCTCCTCAGCAAATATCGGAAACAAATCTTCGGGCACTAAAGGTTTCTTAGTACCTGGGTGTAACATTGGCATGGGTTTATTCACCATATCCGCTTGGATATTGTACCAATAGCGAGGAATTTGATCCTCCTCCAACATAAATCGTTTTGTGTGTGTCATCAATAATTGTGTTGAATAATTATATAAGCTATTTTTTAATTAGGGATTAGGAGTCTTATCTCCTAAATTAATTGAGCTAATGATTGACTAGTTTGGTGAATGCCAGAACTAAATTGGTTTGTTCATTATAAGGCATAAAAAAAGGGTAAGCTACTTACATCGCACCGCTCAACCATCTACCCTTGCTATCTTCCGATCCTGGGGGATTAAATAGGAGCTGGTCGTGTAAGACTTACCCAGCGACAAAGGTAAATCTTTTTTTTGAATTGACAAATTTTATTTATCAATTCTTCTTTTAGGCCTAAGGCACTCGCTTCGCTCGCTTAGGACATTTTCACTAAGGCGAATAAGGCGCACAAAGTCGCACAAAGGCATCAGCACGAGCCTCGAGTAAAGGCAGGATTGAAGAGAAAAAGGAAGGTTTGAAAAGAAAAAGGAAGGATTGAAGAGAAAAAGGCAGGATTGAAGAGGAAAAGGCAGGATTCTTACTTCAAACCTGCCTTTTCCTCTTCAAACCTGCCTTCGTGCGACTTCGTGCGCCTTATTCGCCTTAGTGAAAATGTCCTAAGCGAGCGAAGCGAGCACAAGAGGGTGAACTATTACCTTGAGTAATTTTTGTTACTGAATATTATACTTCAATCATTTTGGACCAATATCACCAAAAAGTCACAAAAAACGATAATCATCCTAACTTGAAGTGCCGTAGAATGGCTTATTTGAAACACCGTTTTAATAATTTTTATTCTACGGGCTGTTTTAAGTAAGTCTTTTGTTTTAAGCAAGTTGCTAGAATCGAAAAACATAAAACAAATAATTTGTTTTAAATTGATTCAATCCCCCCTTCGGAATAAGGGAAATGTGAGATAAATGAGCTGTTTTTATCTATTTTTCTTCAGATTTT
>JAGWCC010001593.1:0-49656 GCA_022651775.1 Drusus annulatus | reverse complement strand
TTGAACTCAATATCTTTACCCAATATCTTTTGAGTGCCGATCAAAATATCAATCTTCCCTGCCTTCAAATCCTCCCTAATCTGCTTCACCTCCTTAGCACTCTTCACCCTGCTAAGGTGCTCAACCCTAACGGGAAAATCTTTCAACCGTCGGCTGAAAGTGCGATAGTGTTGCAGTGACAAAATTGTGGTTGGAACCAACACTGCCACCTGCTGCGAATCACAAGCAGCCTTGAATGCGGCACGTATCGCAATCTCGGTCTTGCCAAAGCCAACATCTCCACAAACAAGACGATCCATCGGCTGAGGACTCTCCATGTCGGCCTTTACAGCCTCGGTGGTCTTCTGTTGATCTGGCGTATCCTCATAAATGAACGATGCTTCCAGTTCATGCTGCAGGTAGGTGTCGTGAGAGAAGGAAAAACCCTTGCTAGCCTTACGAGCAGAGTAGAGCATAATCAACTCTCGGGCTATGTCTTTAACCGCTTTTTTGGTTGCAGCCTTCATTCGCTGCCAAGCCCCCGACCCAAGTTTGTAAATTTTGGGCGGTTCACTATCCTTGTCCTTATATTTAGAGATACGGTGCAGGGCGTGCACATTGACCAACAGAACATCATTGTCCTTGTAGACCAACTTGATAGCCTCATATGCCTTGCCATTCTCAACCGTGCGTACCAATCCTCCAAAGCGTCCCACACCATGGTCGATATGTGTCACATAGTCACCGATTTCCAGTGTGTTCAACTGCGAGACTGTCAAGCTAGCCCCCTTGTCCAGCTCACCTCGAAGATTATACTTGTGGAATCGCTCAAAAATCTGATGATCAGTGTAGTAACACGCCTTCAACTGGTGGCTGACAAACCCCGCATGAAGCGTCATCGAGAGTGGCTCAAACAGCGGCTCACGCTCACCAAAAGAGTAAAAAATCTGATTCAAACGCTCAAACTGCATCTTGTTGTCCGACAGAATAAACGTCCTATACCCCAACTCACGCCTAGCCTTCAGGTCCTGGGCCAACAACTCAAAATTCTTGGTAAACTGGGGTTGTGCAGAGGTTTCAAAATCAATAAAGGCCTCAGCAGGCCGCTCCTTACAGCTATCCTTGATCAATCTGAAACGTGTCCCTTGGGTCTCACTCAAAAATGCCTTGCGGCCACTGACCATTCTATCAATTTGAGATGGTTCGGCCAAATCAGTCAAAATCTTCACCCTAACATCGTTCATCTTTCGCAACGTATACTCCAGATCTTCAATCCAATAGCTAACACTATCACCAGCAAACATAGCCAATGAAACCCTAGTCACGTTGTGCTCCTGATCACTGAAATTGGGTATTATCTCAACACTCTCCAACCTCTCCACCGACAACTGCGACCCAACATCAAACCGTCGGATAGACTCTATCTCGTCGCCAAAAAAATCCAATCTAAAGGGACGATTCTCCGAGTAGGAGAACACATCTACAATGCCCCCACGAACAGAGTATTGCCCAGGTTCGTGCACAAAATCGACCCTCTCGAAGTGGTAGGCAGCCAACGCCTGCTCCACAACATCAATAGAGATCACCTCCCGAACACCAACCCGAATCACCGTCTCACGAAGCTGTTTCATCTCTACAACTCGCTCCACAAGGGCCTCAGGATAGGTGCAGATCACAAGGTACCCCGTCTCAAAGTTTTTTATTGCATTCAACGCCACCGTTCTCTGCACAATGCCAGAGGGATCGGGTTGCCCAAACTGAATGGAGCGTTTATAGCCCGTGGGGAAAAACAGAACACGATCTCTGTCCAAAAAACCATAAAGGTCATTGCACAGATAACCCGCCGCATCTCTGTCGTCCATCACAAAGATATGCACCCCACCAAGATGCTCAACCGCACCAGCACTAAAAACCGAAAAAGCTGATCCCACCAAAGAGCGGAGCTCGAGGGTGGAACAGCTTTGATGGGTTACACTTAACTCTTTGAAACTCGCAAGAGTACCAAGATTTTGTATTCCAGATTGCACCTTAAAATTATATAATTATTTAAAAGATCAGAAAATAAGTAATGAAGAGTAATTATTGATAGCTTCTTAGATCATCTCCTTATCATTCTTATCATAAAACTTTGTCTCCACAAAACCTGTAGACTCATCGGAGGTGATCTTAATCATTGCCCAATACTTCCACATCCACTTGAGACGAATACTGATCAATCCCTTCTTCAGGTAGGCCTCAACAAAGGGGCTTACCCTCATTCTAATAAACTTAGCACCACCATCTTGGGTGAAGTACGCCACCTGATTCTCAATCTGACGATCCAACAACACCGACGGTATAATCTTTCCCGTTCCATCGCAAGTAGGGCAGGTTTCGTGTGCCTCCGCCACTATTTCGGGACGAACTCTCTGGCGAGTGATCTGCATCAATCCAAACTTGGTCAGTGGCAAAACAGTGTGCTTAGCCCGATCTGTTGACATCAATGACAGCATCTTTTCGTATAGCTCCGTGCGGTTATCACCCTTGTGAAGATCAATAAAATCTATCACAATAATTCCGCCCATATCCCGCAGCCTCAACTGGCGAGCAACCTCCTCAGCAGCAGCCATGTTAACATCCATCGCCGTACGCTCCTGGTCGTCATCAACCTTGGCCCGATTGCCACTATTAACATCTATAACATGCAGAGCCTCTGTATGTTCGACAATCAAATATGCACCCTTCTTCAGCGAAACATACTTGGTAAACAGAGACATGATTTGCTTCGAAATATCGTAGTGCTCAAAAATAGGTGTGTTTCCCTTATGAAGCTTAACAATCTTCTCCTTCTCTGGAGCAATACCCTTAATATACTCCCTAATCTCCTCATACATAGCCTGATCGTTGACCACAATCGAACTAAACGATCCACTCAACAAGTCACGAATAATGGTAGTTGCCCGATTCATCTCACCCAGCAACAATGCAGGCGGAGCATCGGTCTTAACCTTTGCCATTGCAGTCTCCCACTTTTCGATCAACTGCTTTATATCTAGCTCTATATCAGCATCTTGCTTACCAACTGCCGCCGTACGGATGATAACGCCATAGTTATTTGGTAGGGATTTATCAGCAATTTTTTTCAATCTTCGTTTCTCCTCAGTCGATCTAATCTTCTGAGATATATTCACCTTATTAGAGAAGGGAATCAGCACAACGTGCCTACCCGCCAACGAGATATCGGAAGTTAAACGAGGCCCCTTAGTCGAGATCGCCTCCTTTGCAATTTGAACCAAAATAGACTGACCTCCACTGATCTCACCAGAGATCTTGCCGCCCTTACCCATCGGTGGCTCAAGTTTGAGGGTATCAAACCGTATATTTTTTCTCTTTGCCAACCCACTAACCAGCCGCTGAAGAGTCACAAACTGAGGCCCTAAATCCAAATAGTGGATAAAGGCATCTTTTTCATATCCAATATTAACAAAGGCAGCATTTAAACCAGGCATGATCTTTTTGACCTTACCCAGATATATATCACCAACTGCAAACCCAGTTTTGCACTTCTCAGTATTAAGCTCAACAAGTTTTTTATCCTCAACTAGAGCTATTGTGATCTCGTTAGATGTTACATTTATTATTAACTCTTTATTCATTATCTTTTACTCCAATCCATCATACTCACTTTGAAATCAACCAGGAGCTCTCTTTAGAAAACTCTACCACCTGACCCCTTTTATGCAAATAAACCTAAAGAACCACTTGTGGCTCTTTAGGTTTATTTGACTTTCGATCATAAACACCCAGCAAACCTGCTTGACGCAAGACTTGTGGTGTAAAAAATCTACTAACATAAATGGCCACCTATTTCTTCTTCTTGTGTCTGTTCTTTCTCAGACGCTTTTTCCGCTTGTGGGTTGCCATTTTATGCCCTTTTCTCTTTTTACCGCTTGGCATAACTCTTAATTTTTATTGTTGATAATTGTGCTACTATTTCTTACCTTTTGCAGGAACGGCAACCTGTAGAGCGAAGCTTTTTGAGGGCTTAAACGCAGGAATACTGTGTGCAGGGATTGTGATAGTTGTGTTTTTGGAGATGTTGCGAGCAACTTTTTGAGCTCTCTCTTTGATAATAAAGCTACCAAAGCCCCTCAAATAGACATTATTCTTTGCAATCATTGAAACTTTTACTGTCTCCATAAATGATTCAACAATCTGTAACACTTGTGTCTTCTCAACACCTGTGCTCTTTGAGATTTCGTTGACGATATCAGCCTTTGTCATAACCTAATAATTTTTTTATAATTAATGTACGGATTGCAAAGATATGATTTTATTTACAATTAATACTACAACCAAACAAATAATTGACAAAAAAAATTTAACTGATCATTTTCTAATCAACATTTTAACTAAAAATAGTGTCAAAATGGATAAAACACCCCAAATCTATCCCTCATTAACCCAAGATTGAGCTAACAATTTGGTCTGTAGCACCAACATTCAACTCAATATAATTTCGAGAAATTTCACCAACCGAACGCCTCAAATCAGCATCAAATTCCAACTCAACCAACCATCGATTCAGCTCCATCACCGAGCCAATACTTCGTGCTCCACCGCGGTCAATCAACTCACAAGCCTCCCTAAATTTACCATAATTAGGACCAAATGTGATAGGCAAACCAAAAGTTGCAGCCTCAAGAATATTATGAATTCCAACCCCAAAGCCACCACCAATATAGGCGTAATCTGCATAAGCATAGACAGATGATAGGATCCCAATCGTGTCAATAACCAAAACCCTGGCCTGCGAAAAATCAACTCCCTGCTGATCAACTATATGAGTGTATCGCAAAACCTTGCACCCGAAACGGGCAATCAACTGATCAATATGTTCACTATCAACCTCATGGGGTGCAATAACAAACCTCAAATCACTCTGTTCTACAACCAAATCAGCCAGCAAAGACTCATCGGCAGGCCACGTGCTCCCCGCAACCATCACCCTGGATCCAGCCGAGAACAACTCCAACACCTCCAACCGTTTGCAACTACTCGCAATTGATGCAACCCTGTCGAAACGAGTATCGCCCACTACGCTAACACTCTCAATACCAATGCTATTTAAAAGCTCCAACGTGTCACTATTCTGCACAAATAGCCAATCGAAACAGTGGAGTGCTCGCCTAAAAAGACCTCCATACCACCTAAAAAACACCGAATCGGCTCTAAAAATTGCCGACACCACATAGGTCCTACACTCCGAACGCCCAAGCTCCACAAGATAGTTGAGCCAAAATTCATACTTGATAAAGATCGCTATCTCGGGCTGGACGATCCTCAAAAACCTCCTCACATTTGCCTTTGTGTCGGAAGGAAGGTAACAGACAAAATCTACTCCCAAATAGTTCTTACGAACCTCATAACCAGAGGGTGAAAAAAAGGTTAATAAAATTTTCTTCTCCCCATGCTCCCGTCTAATGGCCTCAATCAGTGGTCGTCCCTGTTCAAACTCACCCAACGATGAGCAGTGAATCCAAACAACCCTGTCCCCCGCTGCAAACCGACTAGCCAGCTGGTCAAAAACTCCAACTCGCCCCCCAATCCAGAGCCTAGCCTTTGCATTGAAAAGCGAAGCCACCCTGATGCCAAACACAAAAACATATATACCTATATTGTATAACCACATAGTGTTGTGATCTATTTGAGTACTCTGTTTATCCCAACAACCTTACCACCAGGGCGATTGTAATCTAGAAACTGCTTAGAAACAGTTAACCTAAATCCCAAACTCGCTCAACAACCTATCCATCTCACCCCGGATCTCCGCTGCTTTGACCCCCGCAGTGGCGGCAAAACTATCACCAGAGTCGGCATAAATTACACCCCTAGATGAGTTTACCAACAACCCACACCTGCTGTTCATTCCATTGCGAGCCACCTCCTGCAAACTGCCACCCTGAGCACCGACACCTGGCACCAGCAAAAAATGCTCGGGTACAATAGCCCTAACATCCGCCAACATAGTGGCCTGGGTCGCCCCAACAACAAACATCGTGTTCTGATCACTACCCCACTGGCACGAGCTCTCCAGAACTTGCTCATAAACCTTGCGTCCATTGCTAAGCTCCTGAAGCTCAAAATCGGCAGCACTAGGATTTGAAGTCAACGCCAAAATCACTGCCCACTTGCCTGGATACTCAAGAAACGCAGAGACCGTATCCTGTCCCATATAGGGAGAAAGCGTGACAGCATCTACCAAATTATTCCCAAAAAAGGCCCTTGCATACATAGCCGACGTGTTTCCAATATCGCCACGCTTGGCATCGGCAATAATAAATATCTCTGGGTAAGTCGCCCTAATATAGCGGCAAGTTTTCACAAAACTCTCCCACCCCTTGGCTCCATTCTGCTCATAAAAAGCTAGATTGGGTTTGTAGCACACCGCAAACTCTGCCGTAGCATCAATAATTGCTCGGTTAAACTCAAACTGAACATCATCGCCACCCGCCAAACAAGCAGGCGTCAACTCAATATCCGTATCCAAGCCAACGCACAAAAAGCTTCGCTTGAGTTTTATCTGGTCAAAAAGATTCTCTGCCGTCATCATCTACTACTTAATTCTCCTCGTGCTCTTTCAATCTTTCGGCATTCTCAAACACATTCAACTGATCTATACAGGCCTGAATATCTCCGTCCATAAAGGCACTCAGATTGTGAACCGTGTAGTTGATTCTGTGGTCAGTAATTCGCCCCTGGGGATAGTTGTAGGTGCGGATCTTTGCCGAACGGTCGCCGGTGGAGACCAAAGTTTTGCGTTTGCTCGATATTTCGTCCAGATACTTCTGATACTCAAGGTTATATATACGAGTACGAAGCTCCTCAAATGCCTTGTCAAAGTTCTTCAACTGCGATTTTTGATCCTGACACTGCACAACAATTCCCGTTGGAATGTGGGTCAACCTCACTGCCGAATAGGTAGTATTAACAGACTGACCTCCAGGGCCCGACGAGCAGTATGTGTCCTTGCGAACATCGTTCATACTCACCACCACATCAAACTCCTCGGCCTCGGGCAGCACCGCCACCGAAGCAGCAGAGGTGTGAACCCGTCCTTGGGTCTCAGTTTGAGGCACCCGCTGAACACGATGCACCCCCGACTCATATTTAAGCACTCCATAAACACCAGCACCAATAACCTTGATAACCACCTCTTTATAGCCTCCCGAACTACCCTCACTCACATTGTTGATCTCATACTTCCAGCCACGGCTCTCAATGAACTTGATGTACATTCTAAACAGGTCACCAGCAAAAATTGCTGCCTCATCTCCCCCCGTACCACCACGGATCTCCAAGATGGCATTCTTATCATCTTGAGGATCTTTGGGGATCAAAAGCATCTTTATATCAGCAACATACTTCTCGGTTAATGGTTCAAGTTGAGCAATCTCTCCCCTGGCCATTTCGCGCATCTCATCGTCCTTCTCGTTAGCGAATATATCTTTGGCTTCCTGCAAGTTAGCCATCGCCGTGCGATACTTTTTCATGGTCTCAACAATTGGTTGCAACTCCTTGTACTCCTTGTTCATTGCCACAAAGCGTTTCATATCGCTAAGCACCTCAGGGTCAGTCATCTGCTGCCCAAGCTCCTCATATTTCAATCTCAGGCCATCTAGCCTTGAGAGTATTGAATTTTCTGCCATAATAGTCGAAAATTTATTTTCTGCCCACAAAGGTACGCAATTTTTTGTACTTTTGTAGCCTACTAAACGATATTTTATGGCAGAAATTGCCCACATATCGCTACTCGAACTCCAACAACTCATTAAAGGTGAGTTGGAACGTGGGCTTGCTCTGCCACGATGGGTGGTGGCGGAGATCAGCGAGTTGAAGGTGAACTACTCGGGGCACTGTTATATGGAGCTGGTGGAGAAGGGCGGAACCAACCAAGTGCCTCGTGCTAAGGCTAGTGCAGTGATTTGGAGATCATCCTATGGTGCCATCTCCTCCTACTTCATCTCTGCCACGGGGGGCGAACTAGCTGTTGGTATGAGGGTGATGATGAAGGTGTCGGTCAGCTATCATGAGCTATATGGATTGTCGCTGCAGGTTAGCGATATAGACCCATCATATACCCTTGGCGACATGGAGAGGGAGCGTCAGCAGACCATCGAACAGCTCAAGGCCGAGGGGGTCTATGACATGAATCGCGAGCAGGATATGCCCACCGTGGTGCAACGCCTAGCGGTGATATCGAGTAGGAATGCTGCTGGATTTCAGGATTTTATGAACGAACTTGAGCTATGCCCCTACCACTTTGAGATCACTCTGTTCGACTCATTTATGCAGGGTTCAGCAGCTGAAGTGTCAATAATAGAGGCACTTGAAAAGGTTGCCGAGAGTCTGGAGAGTTTTGATGTGGTGGTGGTGATTAGGGGTGGAGGATCGGTAAGCGATCTTGCCTGCTTCAACTCCTACCGTTTGTGTAGCCACTTGGCACAATTTCCGCTGCCCATTATTACAGGTATAGGGCACGAAAAGGATCAGAGCGTGGCTGATTTGGTGGCAGCAATTTCGCTAAAAACCCCCACGGCAGTAGCGGGATATTTGATTGATCAATTGGCCGAGTTAGACGGGTATTTAAGCACTCTTCAAGATGAGATCAGCAACCTGACAAACTTGCAAATTACCCAAGCTGACCACAGATTGGAGACATGCGTATCGAGATTGGCACAACTTCTCTCTCAATCCACACGTGTGCCAGAGTTAAGGCTTCAACAGCTTGCAAGTCAACTAGAAAATAGCTCATCACAGATAGCATTACGCCACCGAGAGACGATTCGAAATTTGAGCGAATCGGTTTTTAAATCTTCCTGTTCACTTGTTGAACGCCACAACCAACGACTTGCCACGGCACAGATGATGGTGGAGAGCCGCGATCCCAAGCGTATCCTTGCTCTGGGTTTTGCCATTGTGCGAAGTGGTGGGCAGGTGGTGAAAAATATGGACAAACTACAAGCAGGGCAGAGCCTTGAGATAGAGGTAAATAGAGGCAATATAATGGCAACAATCACAACAATAGACAATGGCAAAAATTAAGGAGAGCAAAGATAAAGAGATTAGCTACATGGAGGCGATTGCAGAGGTGGAGGTGATTTTGGAGCGTTTCAAGAGTCAAGACTTTGACATTGACACACTGGCCACTGAGGTGAAACGGGCATCGGATTTGATTGCTCTGTGTCAGGGACGGCTTCGTAAGGCGGAAGCAGACGTGGCAGCGGTACTGAAACAGGAGTAGTATGAAAAGGTTAATTAAAACGGTTTTGAATCGTATTCCACGGAGGTATATCCAACGAGTTGTCCATCTGGTGACCCCAATTATGGGTCTTGCCTATGCTGGACGGGGTGTTGAGTGTCCGGTGTGTGGCGGTAGATATCGCAAGTTTTTGCCCTATGGTTACATTATTTCTCGAGATAATGCACTCTGCCCTAGGTGCCTATCTCTGGAGCGGCATCGACTTTTGTGGCTATTTTTACAGCAACAGACCAATCTTTTTCAGACCCAAGGCAAGGTTCTGCATGTGGCACCAGAACGCTGTTTTATCAGCAGGCTTGAGCAAGTTCTGGGTGATCAGTATATCACCGCCGACCTTGAATCACCGCTAGCAAAGGTGAAAATGGACGTGGAACAGATACCTTTTGAACAGGGTGAATTTGAGGTGATTCTCTGCAACCACATACTTGAACATGTCAACGACGACTTGAAGGCCATGGCCGAACTGTATCGAGTTATGAGATGGGGGGGGTGGGGCATACTATTATCACCCATCAATACTAATCGATCAACAACCTACCAAGACCCAAGTATAACAACCCCTGCAGCACGTGCCGCCGCATTTGGTCAGCCCGACCACCTGCGTGACTATGGCACCGACTACCCGCAACGGCTTGAATCTGTGGGCTTTCGGGTGGAGTGCATAGACTACTCGGGGGAACTTTCCCCGCAGCAGATCAAGCTGCATGCTCTGGGGCGAGATATAATATATGTGGTTCATAAGGATTGAGCAATTGGGGCTTTATAATTTACGTTATTATTCATATCTTTGCACAAAATTAGCATCAGATGGGACGTATTTTAGCACTAGACTATGGCACCAAACGTACGGGAGTTGCCGTCAGCGACCCCCTTCGGATAATTGGCACAGCTCTGGAGACAGTCTCTACGCACGGGCTGATGGAGTGGTTGAAGAGGTATATGTCAGAAAACAGCGTTGATATAATAGTGATGGGAATGCCGAAGCAGATGGACGGCACCCCTTCGCAGACTTTTGCCCAGATCAAGCCCCTTTTTGCCCGCCTACAAAAGGAGTTTCCCATGACAGAGATTGTCTATCATGATGAGCGATTCACCAGCGTTATGGCTAAGCGAGTGATTCTGGATTCGGGAATTGGTAAGATCAAACGACAAGATAAAGCACTGGTAGACAGAGTTAGTGCCACAATAATTTTACAAAGTTACATGGCTTCACCAACCGTTTTTGGGGTGTAGTTGAAATTTTAATAATTTAAAAAAAGAGTTATGGTGTACCCTATATATGTATATGGATCCAAAATTTTGAGAGAACCAACGGTTGATATTCAGAGCGACTATGAAGGGTTATCAAAATTTGTGGAGGATATGTTCGACACAATGTATGACTCCAATGGAGTTGGGCTGGCTGCACCTCAGGTTGGCCGCAACATTCGTCTGTTTGTAGTTGATGGGACGGCACATGCCGATGATGACCCAACGATGGAGGGGTTTAAGAAGGTTTTTATTAATCCCGAGATTTATGCTGTTTCAGACGACAATTTGCTGTTTAATGAGGGTTGCTTGAGTCTTCCCGAGATTAGGGAGGATGTTGGTCGGCCGTCGAGGATACAGATGCGGTACGTTGATGAGAACTTTGTGGAGCATGATCAGGAGTTCGATGGTTTTGCGGCACGGGTAATCCAGCACGAGTATGACCACCTGGAGCAGACTCTGTTTGTTGATCACCTATCCCCGCTGCGTAAAACCCTTCTTAAGAGCAAATTAACCGCCATGAGCAAGGGTAATTATTCGGCAGACTACCGTACAAAACAGGTGAAGTAGAGTGATTAGTGTTCAATAAAACAGCTAAGATAGTTGTTAATTGAAAAATAATGACTACATTTGCGGGTTCTCACCATCATTTGAGATGAGGGGATTAACATATTTAAAATAAAACAGGACTAATGAGAATTTGCGAAATTACAGGAAAAACTGCCATGGTGGGAAACAATGTTTCACACTCACAGCGGAAGACTAAACGTCGCTTCGATCTTAATTTGAGAAAGAAACGTTTTTGGTTGGAAGAGGAAAACCGTTGGATCACATTGAAGGTGACCCCAGCAGGAATGAAGACAATCAACAAGAAGGGTTTGTCAGCAGCTCTTAAGGGGGCAGCAGCACCAAAAAAAGTTTACTAACCGAAATTAAGGCAAGAGATGGCTAAGAAAGGCAACAGAGTTCAGGTTATACTTGAGTGTACTGAACACAAAGAGAGTGGCATGCCAGGAACATCACGGTATATCACCACTAAGAACAAAAAAAACACACCAGACAGAATGGAGCGTAGGAAGTATAATCCAATTCTAAAGAAGGTAACCGTTCACAGAGAGATTAAATAGTATTAGATCATGGCAAAAAAAGTAGTTGCAACGCTTAAGACCGGAACAGGTAAGAGCTTCACAAAGTGCATTAAGATGGTAAAATCAGAGCAAAGTGGTGCGTATAAATTCCAAACCCGCATTGTTCCTAACGATTTGGTAGCTGATTTTTTCTCGAAAAAATAGTCTATCTTTTCATCTTAATACAAAAACCTTCTTATTTATAAGAAGGTTTTTGTATTTTTGCACTTTGGGTTGGGATTGTCAGATGGAGAGATCTGAACCTGCAAATTTAAGTAGTGGAAAATATGCCCAAAAGAGCAGATAAGAATGTGTCAAAGAGTATGTTTGGCTACTGGATAAAATGTATCGTTAAATGTTTTCTACTACTTAGTAACTGTTTAAAAAATTTTAACGAGAGGATTTTTGTTCATGTTTTAGGCTATTTTGACTGTCATTTGCAGTTGCATAGCCAAAGCTATGGAACAAAAATGAGAGTTGAAAGAGACAAAACAGGGACGAAAAGACCGAAGTTAAAAATTTTAAACAGTTACTAGTAACTCCAAACAATTATTGTCGCTTTTTTTGGTTTTTTAGCGGCATCTTTTTTACCGACAATGCTCACTTTAGCCTGCTAAAGTTCCGCTTGCAGTCAAAAAAGTTACTCGCTAAAAACCTCAAAAAATACGACAATAATTACTCTTCATTACTTAAAACGTGATTGATATGGCATTTTTTAACATATTTTCCAAAAATGAGAAGAAGCCAGAGCAACAACAGGCAGCGCAGAGGGATTTGGAGGCAGGTCTGGAGCGGACAAAAGAGGGAATCTTTGGTAAACTTAGTCGTGCTCTGGTTGGCAAATCTAAGGTTGACGAGTTGGTGCTTGACGATCTGGAGGAGATTCTGATTGGTTCCGATGTTGGCGTGGAGACAACCATTAAGATTATTGGAAGAATTGAGGCTCGTGTATCGAGAGATAAATATGTGAATATAAATGAATTGCAGTCGATGCTGCGGGAGGAGATCACAAATCTACTTCTTGAGGGCGACAAAGATGATACTGGTTTTGACAGGGGCAATTCAACAGACACGGTTCCATACGTTATTATGGTTGTGGGTGTTAATGGCGTTGGGAAGACCACGACCATTGGCAAACTTTCGGCACAATTAGTAAAAAGCTGGCAAGAAGGTATATATTGGTGCTGCTGACACGTTTAGGGCGGCGGCAATTGATCAATTGGAGGTGTGGGCAGATCGTGCTGGGGCAACAATTGTCCGACAGGATATGGGCTCTGACCCCGCCTCGGTTGCGTATGACACCTTGAAATCGGCAGTGGCAAACAGAGCCGATGTTGTGCTGATCGACACAGCGGGGCGTTTGCACAACAAGATTGGATTGATGAACGAGTTGACCAAGATTAGGGCGGTGATGAGCAAGGTTATCCCCGATGCTCCCCACGATGTGATGCTGGTGCTGGACGGGAGTACAGGTCAAAATGCCTTTGAACAGGCCAAGCAATTCACACAGGCAACGCAGGTTAACTCACTAGCTATCACCAAATTAGATGGCACGGCTAAGGGCGGAGTTGTGATCGGGATCAGCGATCAGTTTCAGATTCCAGTACGGTATATTGGCGTTGGAGAGGGGATCGACCAACTCCAGGTGTTTGATAGAAAAGATTTTGTTGGTGCACTTTTTGGTGGGGAATAAGTATTAAGTAACTCCAAACAATTATTCATTACTTAGAAAACATTTAACGATATATTTTCTACAACTTAATAATTTGAGCAGGAGATAATTATAGTATAGGATATGAAGAGCAGATTAATAAATGTAGTGACGTTGGGTTGCTCAAAAAATACGGTTGATTCAAGACACTTGATGGCACAACTCTCTGGTGCGGGATATGAGTTGTGTCACGACTCCAACTCAACTGATGCTAAGGTTGTTATCATCAATACATGTGGTTTTATTGGAGATGCCAAGGAGGAGTCTATTGAGATGATTTTGAACTTTGCACAGGCCAAGAGCGATGGATTGATAGAAAAATTGTACGTGATAGGCTGTTTGAGTGAGCGGTATGCCGATGAGCTGCGAGCAGAGATTCCAGAGGTTGATAGTTTTTTTGGTGTTAAGGATATTTACGCTGTTGCTCGGGAGTTGAATGCTGAATATAGGGGGGGGCTGCTGGGCGATCGCTTTCTGACCACCCCCAATCACTATGCCTACCTGAAAATTTCGGAGGGGTGTAATTGGGGTTGCAGCTACTGTGCAATACCTCTTATACGGGGCAAACATGTGTCTGTGCCGATGGAGGAGCTGATTTTGGAGGCAAGTAATTTGGTGGCAAAGGGGGTTAAGGAGCTGATGATTATTGCACAAGACACAACTTTTTATGGCATGGATCTGTATGGTGAGCGGAGGTTGGCTAAGCTGTTGAGGGCACTCTGCAGGATTGATGGGCTGGAGTGGATCAGGCTTCACTACGCCTATCCAACTGGCTTTCCCGATGATGTAATTGAGGTGTTGAGGGACGAACCGAAGATGTGCAAATATATAGATATTCCCCTGCAACACATTGCTGATAGCCAACTTAAGTCGATGCGTCGGGGAATCACTAAGCAAGGGAGTTATGAGTTGATTGATAAGTTGAGGGGTGCTATCCCCAACTTGGCAATTAGGACAACGCTTATGGTGGGCTACCCGGGTGAGAGTGATGCCGATTTTGGGGAGCTTATGGAGTTTGTTGAGCGGGTGCGTTTCGAAAGGTTGGGTGTGTTCGCGTATTGTGAGGAGGAGGATACTCACTCGGCTCTGACAATGAAAGATGACGTTGATGAGGTGGTGAAACGTAAACGTGTAGAGATGGTTATGGAGCTTCAGAACAGAATTTCACTGGAGAACAACCTGGCCAGGGTAGGCTCTGTGGAGAAAGTTATTGTTGACTCAAAGCAGGGTGATAATTATGTATGTCGGTCACAATATGACTCTGTTGAGGTGGACCAGGAGGTGATGGTTGAGTCTGAAGAGGTACTAGAAATTGGTCATTTTTATAGCGTTAGGATCGTTTCGGCAGAGGATTATGACCTGTTTGGAGTGGTCGAAAAGGGCTAGAATATTGTTAAACGGCTAAGAAATGTTCAGTTATATTGATAAATATTTGTTTTTTTCGATTGATTTATGTAGTTTTGAAGTGGAATTAAAATCGGGGCAAAAAAAATTATGCCAAAGCAAAATGTAGTTGATGCTATCAGAGCTAAGATTGAACGTCTGATTTGGGATAACAATAAGTTGCGACGAGAGGCTAATCTGCTGTTAGAGCAGCGAGAGAAGTTGAAAGGTGAACGCAGGGAGCTGATTGAGAGGGTAAACGAGTTGGAGAAGAGGATTGGTATTTTGGAGCTTAGTGGCGGCCTGGCAGCCAATGGAGTTAGCCACCAACAAGCCAGGGCACGGATCAACCGACTAATGCGCGAGGTGGACAAATGTATACAATTGATGAACGATTAACCCTGAGTGGAGAGTAAGAACCAATCATATTTAGGAGACAATTTGGGTATTTTAGGAGCCCATCTTTGAGGTTTAAAAATTGATAAGTTTTAGAAACAGTTTAAATTTGTTAACGAAATTATTTTATATCTATTTTTTGATTATTTTCGAATCAAAGAAGAGGCGAATAGCCAGACTATTTAACGATTCTTTGAGTTGAAAAACACTAAAAGAGCAGAAAAGAACGAAGTTCATGAATTTAAACAGTTTCTAAGATAAAAGCAGATGTCTGACAAGTTTAACATCAAGTTGATTATCGCTGGCAAGTCCTATCCTGTATCAATTGAACGGGATCAGGAGGAGAAATATAGACGTGCAGAGCGGGAAATTAACACACTGATAACAACCTACAAGAGTCTTTTCAAGGGTGAACGAGAGGACCACTTGGCAATGGTAGCACTTCAAATCTCGGTAAAAAATATAAATATGGAGATGAGCCGCAGCCTAGGAGAAGAGATTGACAAGCTGATGGTTATCGATGAAATTTTAGATAAGCATCTGAATAAGTTGTAGTTTTTTTATATTTATTCTTTTTTTGTGACAATTGATTTAGGAGTTTTTTTTTATATTATGCTGAATATTGTATCTTTACCCGCATAGGCTTCATTTTACTTTGCGAAACTCAACAGTTTAAAAATTGGGGCTGGACTCGTTTGATCAAAAACAGGCCTTAACCTCGGAAGAGGAGCACTCTCTGACTTTAAGTAGTTATGGTGCCATTGGAAGTTTGCGATGTATGGACGGAGGCCTCACACATGAAGATTCGGAGCTTCGACAAACTCAAAGTGGGTTTATGTGGGTATTTTATAAAATAATAAGTGGTAATTCATAAATTCTAGTAACTGTTTAAAATTTTTAACGAGAGGATTTTTGTTCATGTTTTAGGCTATTTTGACTGTCATTTGCAGTTGCATAGCCAAAGCTATGGAACAAAAATGAGAGTTGAAAGAGACAAAACAGGGACGAAAAGACCGAAGTTGAAAATTTTAAACAGTTACTATATAAACTTTAAATAAATTTTAAAACATAAACAATACTAATGAATGTATTAATAATAGTTATAGTGGCAATATTTACATCGGCAATTGCTGGTTATGCCACATACCTAAAATTCTTCAAGCCAAGGAGCGATTCATTCAGCTCAAGGCTGAACATGAGAGGGCGGTGAACGAACGAAACTCAAAACTGTCACAATCAGAATCGAAAGCTAAACAGATTGAAAGTGGGCTTGTGCGGCAACAGCAGGATCTGGAGCGTAAGAAAGAGGAGGCCAACAAGGTGCGTGAACAGATGGAGAGTCGGATAGATACACTCGACCGTAAGAAAGAGGAGGTTGAGAAGATCTACAAAGAGCAAAACCTTAAGCTTGAGCAAATTAGCGGAATGAGCTCGGAGGATGCAAAGAATATTCTCATCGAGAACATGAAGTCGGAGGCAAAAGCTGATGCTATGTCCTATATAAACGACACTATCGAAGAGGCCAAACTGAGTGCTAATAAAGAGGCCAAACGTATTGTGGTTCAGACCATTCAGCGTGTGGCGACTGAAACAGCGATCGAGAATTCTGTAACGGTATTCAACATTGAGAGCGATGAGGTAAAGGGTAGGATTATCGGTCGTGAGGGGCGGAATATCAGGGCACTGGAGGCTGCAACAGGCATTGAGATCATTGTCGATGACACCCCTGAGGCGATTATCCTCTCGGGCTTCGACCCTGTACGCCGCGAAATTGCTAGGTTGGCTCTCCACCAACTAGTTACTGATGGACGGATACACCCTGCTCGTATCGAGGAGGTTGTGGCTAAGGTTCAGAAGCAGATTGAGGAGGAGATTGTTGAGGTCGGAAAGAGGACAACCATAGATATGGGGATCCATGGGTTGCACCCCGAACTGGTGAGAATGGTTGGAAAGATGAAATATCGATCATCGTATGGTCAAAATTTGCTTCAACACTCACGCGAAACAGCCAACCTATGTGGTATTATGGCGGCTGAATTGGGCTTGAACACTAGTTTGGCTCGCCGTGCAGGCCTTCTACATGACATTGGTAAGGTGCCAGATGATGAGCCAGAGTTGCCACACGCAATTATAGGTATGAAGCTGGCCGAAAAGTATAGGGAGAAGCCTGAGGTGTGTAACGCAATTGGTGCTCACCACGATGAGATTGAGATGACATCACTCCTTTCACCAATTGTACAGGTGTGTGATGCTATTTCGGGAGCACGTCCTGGGGCACGTCGCGAGGTGGTTGAGTCATACATAAAGCGACTCAAAGAGATGGAAGATATTGCAATGGCACACAATGGTGTTATGAAAACGTATGCAATACAGGCCGGAAGAGAGTTGAGGGTTATTGTTGGTAGTGAGAAGATTTCCGATCAAGATGCAGACCAATTGTCGCACGATATTGCCAAGAAGATTCAAGACGAGATGACATATCCAGGTCAGGTTAAAGTCACAGTGATTCGCGAAACCCGTGCAGTAAGTTATGCCAAGTAGGTCGCACTGAGGGGCATACTGCGGGAGTTGAGAGGGAAAATGAAGAAAATTTTGCAGTTTCGCTAAATATTATAAGAAAATGAGTCCTCGAAACTACCGTTTCGAGGACTCATTTTTTTTGGTAATCAACGCTTGAGGGTGTAGTAAATTAAACTTAGCGGCGATCAAGAGATCAATCTTGGGATAAGATATCATCGCTCTTACGGATGATAAGCCTCAAAGATTGATCGTAGGTAGAGTAACTCCAAATCCAATTGATGGCCACTAATACCCTATTTTTTATGCCAAGAATAGACATCAGGTGAACAATCATCCAGATCAACCAGGCGAAAAACCCCTGCATACGAACTCTCCGCAGGTCTACAACGGCACGATTACGTCCCACCGTAGCCATACTTCCACGGTTATTGTATTTGAAACTAGATTTTGGTCGACCCAACGACTCCATCTTCAAATTTTTAGCCAAAAGAGCCCCTTGTTGAATAGCCACCTGTGCCACCTGTGGATGCCCCTCGGGGTACTTTTCGCATAACATCGCCGAAATATCGCCAATAGCAAAGATACTCTTCGAGCCAATCACTCTACAAAACTCATCAACCAATAGGCGGTTTGCACGTCCATATCCACTATCAGGAATCCCCTCCAACTTACGCCCAACCACCCCACTCACCCAGATCAAAGTCTTTGTGGGAATTTCACTCCCGTCCTTAAATACCACTGCACCATCACGATACTCCACAACCGAGGTATTAAGGAGCACCTTTACCCCCATCTGCACCAAAAACCGCTCAGCTGCCGCAGATGCCTCACTTGACATCACGCGAAGTAGGCGATCCGACCCCTCAACAAGATAAATATTGATATCCTGAAGATCAACATCTGAATAATCTTTCTTAAACACAAACTTCTTCATCTCACCAATGGCCCCCGCAATTTCAACCCCAGTTGCACCACCACCCACGATGACAATATTCTTTAGGGCACCCAGCTGCTGCTGGTCCGTTGAGGTGATGGTCTTCTCTAGATTAATCAAAATCTGATTCCTTAGGGCAAGTGCCTCTGTAACACTTTTCATTGGCAATGCAGCCTCACGGATACTCTCCATGCCGTAGAAATTGGTAGTCAACCCCGTTGCAACAACCAAATAGTCATAAGTGATCTCCCCCACGCTGGTCATCACAATACGTTGATCATCATTTACTTGAACAACAGTAGCTAGACGAAAGTGAAAATCTACTTTTCGTTGGAAATTCTTTCGAAATGGAAACGAAATTGAGCTAAGCTCAAGTCCCGAGGTGGCCACCTGATAGAGCAGTGGCTGGAACTGATGGTAGTTGTTGGAGTCGATCAACACCACCTGAAACAGGCGGGTATCCAACGCCTTAGCCACCTTCATTCCGGCGAAACCACCACCAATTATAACAACTCGCTTCTTATCTGTATATGGAATATTAGCACTCATATCAAAATTATTTTACAAATTAGCCCACAAAGTTATGACAAAAATAGCATAATGGTGTTATATTCATTACAAAATAATCTGGCTATCATAAAAAAGCACCTACTCTATGTGAACATAAAGTAGGTGCTTTAACTAGTTGAATACTATGTATTGAGAAACTGTTAGGTTACATTCCAGCCCTCATTGATCTCAACTGCTCAAGGTTTGAAATAGCATCAGTATTTCCAAGTGAGATAGCCTGAATAAAGGTCTTTTCGGCAGTAGAAACATCTCCAACCATCATACTACACACTCCCTGCAGATTCAACACCCGCCCATCAACCTTCACATCAGCCAGAGAACGCTGAGCCTCAGCATACTTCTTAGCCTCCATCAACTTCAGGGCACTATTAATCACCGCCTCGTCAGCAACTCTTTCAGAGGCTCCAGGCTTAGGTGCCTCACTGTAGTTGTAGAAAATCTGCACATATCCAGCATTTCTCAATTCGGGGAAGAAGTTGGCTTCCATAAACTTGTAAGGTCTACCACCCCGCAGATCCATCAACTGCTTCTCTCTACCTCCAAGCACCGGCACTCTATCGATAATATTCAACACCTCACCACGTCCCTCCATCGTAGAGGCCTCAACCATATAACGCAATCCGTCCCAATCTTCCTCACCATTAATGATGTCAAACAGAGACGATGGGTAGTGTAGTCTATCGGCAATCAGAGATCTTAAAGCCTCAGCTCGGCTAACAGCAAGCAACCTATTTGTAGCCAAAGTCCCCTCAACGGAGGTCATACCAACAATGACTATTTTCATCATCGAAGCACTAGGATCATTGTTGACCATCGTGGCAATTTTATTGATCTCCTCGAGCACCGCTTTATTCGACTTAAAATTTGGATCAATCTTTGAGCTACCCTGCTTAAAGTAGACCTTCAGGGCTCCCTTTTCTCTAAGTTCCTTGAAAATCTCGTAACGACGACCATAGTCAGTGGCCGGATATAGATATGGCGTCTTCTGATCATAGATCTGAAGATCGCTCTGCACCAATTGAGCAGTAATAGGTGAATGGTCAAAAACAGGGAAGAACTCTGTCTTAGCAGGAGCAGGAGCAGCCGCCAAAATCTCTACCACCCCCAAAGATGTCTCACTGCAGCACCCCTCAATATCTCGGTCAACCACCAATGACAAGTTGTTCATCCAACTTTGATATGGCACCGTTACATAGTAGTGTACCATCTGTTTTTGCTGAACAATCATCGCATCGGCATGATCAACATTTGATCGAGCATCAGAAATTCGACGTCCACGCCCCATTACAATAACTGCAGGAAGTTGTTTGGTCTGCTTGTCACTCTTCAATATCGGGGTTATGGTGAGTTTATAGTTGGCATTGACACTTGGAGCAACCATGTCAAAGCGAACATTGACCTGATTATTCTGCCTTGTCATCGAAGCATTTAAAATTCTCTCCTGGCCAGCCTTCTGAGCAAATAGGCTCAGAGACAGAGATAGAGATAGAAAAAGAATCGCAATATTTTTCATAATATATCGTTAAATGTTTTCTACTACTTAAGTAATGAGGAGTGATTATTGTTGTATTTTTTTGAGGTTTTTAGCCAATAGCCTTTTTTGGCGGCAAGCTGAGCTTTAGCGGGCTAAAGTGGCATTGTCAGTAAAAAAGATGCCGCTAAAAAACCCAAAAAAGCGACAATAATTGTTTGGAGTTACTTAATCAAATAAGAGAGGGTAATTCCGACCTTTGTAGGACCCCAAAAATCTTTGTTAAATTTACCCTTGTACTCACCACAAATTTCGCCATCATACTTGTCATACTCCATTCTGGCAAATCCTACACCCAGATTGAACTCCAAGTTCCAGTGCACACCCATTGCCCACTGATAACCGTAGGACAGACCTGCACCATACATTGTGCCCTCATATCGGTATAGCTCTGAGCCAGAATCTAGCAAGCCTGGAATTTTGGTCTGCGAGATATTAAAGGCAGAATAGAGCCCATGAAGCCCAAAAAAGTGACCCCTAAAACGCTCACATGTGTAGTATCTAAACTCGGGTTGAACAAGATAGTGAACCTGCTTTTTGTTACTAGCAGCAGTTCCGTCCAATTTAAACCAGTTGTATGCACCCCACAGATCAACAGTTGTGTGAGATCCAAGACCAATTTCGACACCCAAGTTGGGGGCAAAAGCGGCACCTCCATACAACAAATTGCTCTTTATTGCCACACTACCTTGACCTTTCAAGTATTGACCACCTACTAAAATAAGCGCCAACATAACCAATATTTTTTTCATATTTTGTTGAAATTATTTTAAATTACTCTACTTTTCGACCTTTTTTTGCCCCTTTAACAACAGTGTGTAGTTGAGCTCAGACTCAATCCTCTCCATGTCATTATCCAAAAACTCAAGTTTCCCATCTCCCAATTGCAACGTAACAATGTTGCCCTCGGAGTATGGCTCCAGGGTGTAGATCACAGCCGTTGAGTCTTGAGTGGTGCCCACGTGTTGACGCACTCTACCATAGACTGTAAACGACTGATCCTGTCCATCTTTAGCTTCAAGATAGGTCTCCACAAGTTTGTATACACCATCGAGGCCACGCTCCTGGCTAAAAATAACAAGGTTGTAGTCAATCCCTGGACCATCGGCGGCTGGAATCACTCCAACATACTCACGCTCCAAAACTGCTCCATGCTCGGCATATATCTCCAACGAATCCACCAATCTAACCTCACCATTGGCACCCTTTTTACTAGGGCCACAAGCCACCAATGAGATGACAAAAAGTGCAGAAACCAAATAACCAAATCTATTCATAAAATCAATTTTATTTTATCATCTTCTTGAAAATTACAACTTCACGCCACAAAGTAACAAAAAATATATTGTATTGCAAACTCTTTATAATAGATTACCTTTGTGGTCTGAACATTATGTTATTCATAATGGGTGACTGAAATTAGAGTAAACCTAAATATTATAGATAAATCATGCAAAATTTCACATTTCAAAACCCCACCAAATTAATATTTGGTCAGGGTACTATAGCTCAACTCAGCAAGTTGATTCCAGCTCAGGCAAAGGTGATGATAACCTACGGCGGAGGATCGATCTTCAAGAATGGCATCTATGAGCAGGTAAAGGCGGCACTATCAGGGTATAAAGTGGTTGAATTTGGGGGTATTGAGCCCAACCCAGAGTATGAGACCCTGCTTCGGGCCGTTGCGATTTGCAAGGGTGAGGGGGTAGATTTTTTGCTGGCAGTTGGAGGAGGCTCGGTGATTGATGGAACCAAGTTTATTGCCACTGCTTTGAAGTTTGAGTCAGATCCATGGGAATTTATGCTCGACCAGTCGCTGGCCGTTGATGCAATTCCAATGGCAACTGTGTTGACTCTACCAGCAACTGGCTCGGAGATGAATAGCGGAGCGGTGATTTCGCGTCGCCAGCGGGACGAAAAATTTGCATTCCACAACCCAAAGACCTTCCCGGTGTTCTCTATTCTCGATCCAACAACAATCTACTCACTTCCCAAGCGACAGGTGGCCAATGGTATTATCGACACATTTGCACACACTCTAGAGCAGTACCTCACCTTTGACAACAAGGCCATGGTTATGGATCGTTGGGCTGAAGGGCTTTTACTCTCGCTGATTGAAGTTGCTCCAAAATTGGAGGCTGACCAGAAGGATTATGACGCGTGTGCCAACTTTATGCTCACTGCCACCATGGCACTAAATGGGTTTATCTCAATGGGTGTTGCTGCGGATTGGGCTACACACATGATTGGACACGAATTGACCGCTCTTCATGGTTTGGACCATGCTGTGAGCCTTGCTGTGGTGTTCCCAGGGGTGATGAGCGTGATGCGTGAGCAGAAGAGAGGCAAATTGGTTCAGTATGGTGAGCGGGTTTGGGGTGCCACGGGCACTGATGACCAGAAGGTTGAGATTGCCATTGTAAAGACTGAGGCATTTTTCCGTTCGCTGGGTGTTTTGACCCGATTGAGCGAACATAATATTGGTGAGCAGACAATAAACACCATTGTTGAGCGTTTTACAGCCAGAGGGTGGAACCTTGGCGAGACCAGGGCAGTTACTCCAGAGAAGGTGCGAGAGATTCTCAACAAGCAGATGTAGAAGAGGATAGAATTGATTTTACAGTTACTTTTTTGCAAATATTTGCAAAAAAGTAACTGTAAATCTTCTATACATAATTACAAAAGTTACCAAAGTTACCAAAGTTACCAAAGAGGCAATTTCAATATTACGGGTTATACACTAGGAGCTTAGACATTAATTGTTATTTTGAAGCGGACAAAAATTTGGCTGCTTCCCAAGTTACAGGTTATATTTCTTATGGGTTGAGATCGTCTCATAATTTTACTTAAAAGAGAGGATTACTAAATGACATTCAAAGAGTTAAACATTATCGAGCCCATTCTAAGGGCTCTTGAACAAGAGGGTTACACAGAGCCTACACCGATTCAGGCAGAGGCAATTCCTATTATTGTATCGGGTCGCGACATTCTGGGCTGTGCCCAAACGGGTACTGGCAAGACGGCAGCGTTTTCAATTCCTATCATTCAGCGATTTTATGGCGACGTTAATTCTGGTCGCAACAAGAAGATTAAGGCACTTATTTTGACCCCAACCAGAGAGTTGGCTATTCAGATTGGTGAGAGTTTTGGGACTTATGGTCGCTACGCAGGTCTTCGCCATGTTGTTATCTATGGGGGAGTTGGACAGAAGCCCCAAACCGATGCCTTACGAGCAGGGGTGGACATTCTGGTGGCAACCCCTGGGCGGCTGCTAGACCTTATCAACCAAGGGTTTGTGCACTTGAAGGAGATCGAATTTTTTGTCCTAGACGAGGCTGACCGCATGCTTGACATGGGTTTTATTCATGACATTAAGCGTATCCTTCCGTTGCTGCCACGGGTGCGTCAGACACTCTTTTTCTCGGCTACTATGCCCTCTGAGATCGCCAGTTTGGCTGGATCAATTCTGACCAATCCTGCAAAAGTTGAGGTTACACCAGTCTCGTCAACTGTTGACACGATTGATCAGAGTCTCTATTTTGTTGAGAAGAAGGATAAGATTGCACTACTGACCGATCTGTTGCAAGGCGATGACAAGGAGTCTATTCTGGTATTTTCACGAACCAAGCATGGAGCGGATAAGATTGCTAAGTCGTTGGTTAAGTCGGGTATAAGTAGCGAGGCTATCCACGGCAACAAGTCTCAAAATGCACGTCAACGTGCCCTGACCAACTTTAAGGAGCGGGTGACTCGGGTGCTGATTGCTACCGACATTGCTGCTCGGGGGATCGATGTTGATGGGCTGTCGCATGTTATAAATTTTGATCTTTCGGACGTTCCCGAGACCTACGTTCACCGCATTGGGCGAACAGGTCGTGCGGGGTTGAGCAGGGGTTGCAATCTCATTTTGTGACACCGAGGAGTTGATCAACTTGAGAGATATCCAGAAGCTGATTGGTAGAGATATAGCCGTTGTTCGTGGCCATGAGTATGAGAGTTCGGCAAGTTCGCGAGCAGCCAAACAGGCCGAATCGAGCTCTTCCAACGACTCGGCCCACCGTGCACGAGCCAAGAGCAATGCCCCACGTTCGGCTGGCGGAGCAGGACACAGAGGGTCAAATTCATCGCGTCGCCCACGGGCCAACACATCAAATAGTGCCCCAAAGAGGGGATAATTACTTGTCAAAAAACCCTGTTTAGAGTATTCTAAACAGGGTTTTTAAATTAAGTGATTTGCCTAGCCCCAAAAGTAGGACAAAACCACAACTATCAACAGTGCTGGCAACATATTTATAACCCTTATTTTTTTGATTTCCAACAGGTTGAACGCCAATCCTATCATCATCATTCCCCCAACGGCGGTCAGGTCACCAATCACCACATCATTAAGGTAGAGCGACATATATTGTGCAAAGAAGGTGATACACCCTTGATACAAAACCGTTGGCACAATCGAAAATAGCACCCCAATTCCAAAAGGTGGAGGCCAGAACAATGGCGGTAATCAGATCAAATATAGCTTTGGTATAGAGCAGATTAGGTACATTCCCCAATCCATCTTCTATCGCCCCAAGGATTGCCATTGACCCAATGCAGGACAACATAGTTGCAGTGACGAATCCAGCTGTGAAATTGTCCGTTTTTGATTTGAGCCTACGTTTGAGTCGGATTGCAAATAGGTCTAGCCGCCGCTCAAGTTTCAGGGACTCCCCTATCAATGAGCCCAAAACAATGCTGATCACCCCCAAAATCAGGTTATGCGACTCCATGCACATCGACACCCCAATGGCCATTGTGGCCAGGGCGAGTGCTTGGAATACAATGTTCATATAATTTTTGGATGGCCGAGAGTTGACCATCAGCCCCACCACACTTCCAATCCCAATCGCCGCTACGTCTACAATGGTTCCAGTTCCAATCATCTACTAGTACTCTGTCTTATCACTCTTCTGGCTCCAGAGCCTAAACCCCACCTGAGCCTCATCTCTGAGCATCTCCTGCGAGGGCACACTCCTCTCTGAGGGTGCCAAGGGTATCTGATCATAGATAAACGAGTCATCGAAACCAATATCCTTAGCATCTTGCCGTGTGTTGGCAAAGTATATTTTGGAGATCCCCGACCAGTAAATTGCACTCAAACACATTGGACATGGTTCGCAGGAGGAGTATATTTCGCAATCTGTGAGTTTGAAATTGCCTATGTTTTTACACGCCTGTCTAATTGCCGTCACCTCAGCATGGGCAGTTGGGTCGTTGTAAAGGGTTACCCCATTTGACCCCGTTGCCACAACCTCGCCATTACACACCACCACAGCCCCAAAAGGGCCTCCACCAGCATCGACACTCTCTTTGGAAAGCTCAATAGCCATTTTCATAAATTTTTCTCGCCTCATTTGCCTAATTTTTCTCTGCTGAGTAAAAGCCAAGCAGAACCACAAAAGTAACAAATAATAGCAGCCAAACCAAACACGACAGCTATAATTTCAGTAAGCCACGTTTTATTTGTACCTTTGTAGATATTCAGGATCAACAAAGAATGATAGACAAAACATCCAAATTATGGAGAAAGAGAAAATAAACTGTAGCTGCGATAAGCCAGCAAATCAAATAGTTCCAGAAAAAACATGGCTCAAATATGCCCCTTCTGCTGTGACTTTTCTGTTGTTGGGCGTTGGGATTGCGATGGACAACTTTGTGGGGAACTCATTTTTTGTGGGTCCACTACGGTTATTATGGTACTCATTGGCTTACCTACCTGTTGGCTGGCCAGTGATTCGTGAAGGAATTGAGGGTCTGAAGGTCGGAGAGGTCTTCACTGAGTTCACGCTGATGGTTGTTGCCACCTTGGGTGCATTTGCTATTGAATATCCCGAGGCGGTGGCTGTGATGCTGTTTTACAGCATTGGAGAGCTCTTCCAAGAGTCGGCTGTCAATAGAGCACAGCGAAGTATCAAGGCACTGTTAGATGTTCGTCCCGATTCGGCACGAGTGCTCAGAGCCTCTGGTGTTGAGCTGACGCCTGCCGCAGATGTGCAGATTGGAGATAGAATCGAGGTGCTGTCGGGCGAAAAGGTGGCACTAGATGGTCAATTGATCAGCAACACCTCGAGTTTCAACACCTCGGCACTGACAGGTGAGAGTCGGCCAAAGACAATTCGCAGCGGGGAGAGGGTTCTGGCGGGCATGCTCAACCTAGGGCCTGTGGTGGAGGTTGTGGTGGAGAGGAAATATGACGACAGTTCGCTGGCCAAGATCCTGGAGATGGTTCAAGAAGCCACCTCACGCAAGGCCAAAACTGAGCTTATGATCCGCAAATTTGCAAAGATCTATACACCAATTGTCTTCGCTCTGGCGATATTGGTTGTGTTCGTTCCCATTCTTTGGGTTGATGATTATCTGTTTAGAGAGTGGCTGTATCGGGGTCTGATTTTTTTAGTGATCTCTTGTCCATGTGCCCTGGTGATCTCCATTCCGCTGGGATATTTTGGTGGAATTGGTGCTGCCTCTGCTCATGGGATCCTATTTAAGGGCTCCAACTACCTAGATCTTATGTCCAGGGTCAACACTGTGGTGATGGACAAAACGGGCACTTTGACCAAGGGTATATTTGAGGTTCAGGGAGTTGAAACAGAACTCTTTAGGCATGACAAAATGGTGGCAATGGTTGCGGCCATTGAGGCAAAGTCGACCCACCCAATTGCACGGGCAATTGTGGAATATGGAGCCAATCTTGGTCTGTTGATGCAGGCCAGCGATGTTGAGGAGATTGCGGGCTATGGACTTCGGGGCCTTGTCGATGGTAGCCTTGTGGTTGCGGGCAACCCAAAGTTGATGAGCAAACTGGATATTAGCTACCCACCCCAGATCGATTCCATTGTGGAGAGTGTTGTAGTGGTTGGGGTAGATGGTAGGTATGTTGGTTGTATAAGGGTTGCCGATCAGATTAAAGATGACTCACTCCAGGCCATAATTGATATGAAAAACAACGGTGTGACCCAAACCATGATGCTTAGTGGAGACAATGACTCAATCACTCAATATGTTGGGGCTCAACTGGGGGTTGATGTGAGTTTTGGAGCACTACTTCCCCAGGATAAGGTTCGCCACCTGGAGCAACTCAAGCAGGATCCGAGCAGAGTTGTTGTCTTTGTGGGCGATGGGATCAATGATGCCCCGGTGTTGGCTCTGAGCGATATTGGTGTTGCAATGGGGGGCATGGGTAGCGATGCTGCCATTGAGACAGCCGATGTAGTGATACAGACCGACCAGCCGTCAAAAATTGTTACAGCCATGAAGATCTCTCGTGCCACTAAAAGAGTTGTCTTTCAGAATATCGGCATGGCCATGGGTGTGAAGTTGATTGTGCTGATACTTGGTGCAGGAGGGCTTGCAACGATGTGGGAGGCTGTTTTTGCAGATGTTGGGGGTTGCAATGTTGGCAATTTTGAATGCTGTGCGTATCCAGCGTATGAGGTTTGATTAGAGGCGACTTCTAGAGATGCCGTTAGGGGCACTTTTAGCCTCATACAATTATGGCCTAGAAAAAGTTGCACCCGCCAAATTAGCATCTGTCAAATCTGCACCCGCCAAATCTGCGTCCTCCAAATCTGCGTCCCGAAAATTAGCACGTGGACAGCGAATACCAGACAAATTTGCAATAAACCCTTTGTAGATCGGATCTTCTTGGTCGGTGTATTTAAATAGCAGATCTATACAGGTCTGGATTGGGATTGGGGTTTTGAAATTTTGCTGCTCGTGGGCTGTCATATCTGCCCAAAGCGGCTGACTGGCTGTTGCTTCACGGATATAGCTGCAGAGGATTTCGAAGACAGTTTTACGATAATCAGCATGATCCCGAGCTATCTGGTGCATTGCATAGATGCCGCCCATAACTATGGTGGGGCTCTCACTACCTAGGTGTTCCATAGCATTGTTGAATCGATCGTCGATCTTGCCCTTTTCGGCAATTTCGTTCTGTTTGTCCAGTGCTTTGGTTCGCTTGGCATTGTTTCGCAAAGCAAAATAGGCAAGTATACCAGCCACAACAGTTGCCAAAAATTTCAAAAAATCAGCCTTACCTCCATTTTCAGGGCCAAACATAATATTGATATGATTGGCTAGCAGGCCGCTATCAATGTATCTCCATAGCCCCAACAACAGACCTATGCCCAGTAGTAGCAATAGTATTTTCGATGCTCTTTTGAACTCCTTTTTTTTTGAGACCCGAAATAGATGATATAGCCCCTTAATTGCAAGTCTAAACTTCATGCCTAATTATTGTTAGAAATTTCATCAAAAGTACAAAAATTATGCAACAATTACCAGCAAACAATTTCTTAATAATGGAAGAGAGACTATTGGTAGGGGGTAAAAAAATATGGATCAGCAAACGCTGACCCATATCCTACCCAACACTACTAACCTTATTAAATCTAACCTTGAAACTTCTAACCTTAAAAACTTCTCTGCAAAGATAGGTCAAGTATTTTGAACAACCAAATTTAATAAAAAAATTTAACAATAAATTAACACCGTTCCACCACAAAAGTCCCATAATACAGAAGATAAAGGTATAAATTATGAAGTTCTCACCGTGTAAACACAAACACAATGCCTTATTATACAATACTTTACACCAAAATTTTATTTATTACGCAACAACTGTTATAAAATAAACAGTTGTTAAAAAAAATTACAAATAAAAAAGCCATTCCCCGCGAAAGTTTCTATGATACTCAACAAAAAAAGTCCACTACCGATCGGCAGTGGACTTCTATTTAACCTTCTGGGGGGCCTTACTTACCCTCAAACATTGCCACCAACTCGGAGTTGGCAAAGAGCATCAGAAAATTGCCATCAATTTTGTAGTTGTCAACTGTGTTTAACATCTTCATGTAGGCCGACTCTAGTTCCATGTTTTCACACATCATCATCGTTGAGGCCAAGTTGAACTTCAGGGCACCTACCCCATCAGAAACATAACCACCTACAAGACGGTTGCAATCACCCACACCCGAAACCCGCTGCTGGTCATCAAAGGCAACATTAAACTTTCCATTGGCCGCAAAATTCTGCCCATTGATCTGAGTCATTGTCCAAACTGTTCCCAAAAAAGGCTTTCCAACACTTTTTGCCTTTCCACAACCACAACAGCCCACCAAAACTGTAGCAACAACGGCTACAAGTAAAATTTTAATTAACTTCATTTTCTATCAATTTTTTATTAGTGATTTATTCTTATTCAAGAAACAGTTCATAATTTGATAACACAAACAATTTTCTAGCCGTTTTTCTAGTTGTTTTTTGTGCCCTTGCCGGCCGCATAGCGGTTCCAATGAAGCAAAAAGGGCGTAAAAAAGAGACGAAAAATAGCATAAAAGAGTGATATTAAAATTCCCAAACAGGTTCTAAGTAGTTGATAATATTTAATGATATGTTTTTTCGAGACTTTTTTGGAGTAGATTTTTTGCCGACAAGCGGAAGCTTACCGCGGTAAGGCGAGCATTGACGGTGAAAAATATGCCAAAAAAAGACCGAATAAAATATATCATTAATTGTTTGAAATTACTTAAGGGTACAAAGGTATGATAATTTGATTACATTTGTATACTTGAATCGGTTTTATTAATAATACAAACACTAGACTATGAAGCGAATAATCTCAACCGAAAACGCACCAAAGGCTGTTGGTCCCTACTCACAAGCAGTTGAAGCAGCTGGAACACTCTACATCTCGGGCCAGCTACCGATCAACCCCGCCGATGGCACAATTGGCGAGACAATCGAAGCACAGACCGCCCAGAGCCTGGATAACATTGTAGCAATCTTGACCCAGGCAGGCTACACCCTCAATGATGTTGTTAAGTCTACGGTGCTATTAGACGACATGGCCAACTTTGGAGCAATGAATAGTGTCTACGCAGAGTACTACACCACCCAGCAACCTGCTCGCGTATGTTATCAGGTGGCAAAGTTACCGATGGGTGTAAAGGTTGAGATTGAGACTATCGCTGTAAAGGGATAGTAACCCGATCACAAATCTAAACAGTTTCTAAGTAGTGTCCAATAATTATTGAGCACTACTTATTTCTACGGTTTCTGCCCATTGTAGATTCGGTTGCCGATAGCCTCACCTGCTTCGCTGCTGACAAATCGCCAACGGGCAACTATACCAATTATCAGCAGCACAATAAAAACTACCATCCACCACTCCTGGCGACTCATAGATCTCAATCGATTTTTCATTCAACAATAATTACTCTTCATTACTTAAGAGACAGTTTCTAAGTGATTGATGATGTTTATTTATTATTGGAAATTGCTTACATCAACAAAATCAAACTCACAGCCATCACCACCATACCTGTCAACATACCATAGATCGAGATATGGTGCTCACCATATCGCTGAGCAGCAGGCAAAAGTTCATCAATTGAGATGTAGATCATTATCCCCGCAACAGCAGCAAACACACAACCCAACAACAGAGGTGACATGAAAGGCATCAGTATAAAATAGGCCAAAACTGCACCTACTGGCTCTGAAATACCAGACAAAAAGGAGTACCAAAAAGCCTTCTTATGGCTACCGGTTGCATAATAGACCGGCACCGAAACAGCTATACCCTCAGGTATGTTGTGAATGGCAATGGCCACCACAATAGCAATCCCAACCTTTGGGTTTTCCACTGCTGCCATGAAGGTGGCTATCCCCTCGGGAAAGTTGTGGATTCCAATGGTTATGGCCGTTATCAACCCAGTCCGTGCCATTTTTCGCTTGCTGTACTGCTCCTTATTTATATCCTCAATTGAGCCCAACTCATGCGGGTTGTCGGCCGAGGGGACAATTTTATCGATCATCGCTGCAATAAACATACCCCCAAAAAAGGCCACCACGGTCACCACCTCCCCCTGTCGCTCGCCCAGGATTAGTGCAATGTCGATCCTGGCTTTGAACAGAATCTCCATAAACGACACATAAATCATAACTCCAGCTGAGAGCCCCAACGAGAAGGAGAGAAATCGCTTGTTTGTATGTTTAGCAAAAAATGCAATCGCACTTCCAATCCCCGTAGCCAAACCAGCAAATAGCGTTAGTGCAAGTGCAAATAGAACATTATTATCCATAAATTTACTCCGAAATTAATTTGTCTTAAAAGGTCTTTTGATCTTAGCCAACTCCAAATTTGCTGCCGTGATCTTTGCTGCTAAGTTTGCTTTGTACTCAACAATTTTTGCACGAACTGCGGGATCGGCCACTGACAAAATTTGAGCTGCAAAAATTGCGGCATTCACAGCACCATCGAGAGCCATTGTGGTAACGGGTATACCTGCCGGCATCTGGAGAATTGACAGAATACTATCCCAACCATCTACTGAATTTGTAGATTTTATTGGCACCCCAACCACAGGAAGCAGCAGGAATGCTGCCACCACACCTGGCAGATGTGCCGCACCACCAGCTGCTGCAATAATCACCTCAACACCACGCAGATGAGCCGACTGAGCAAATTGTGCCACCATCTCGGGCACACGGTGAGCCGAGAGTGCCTGAATTTCATATGGGATCTCTAGCTGATCCAGTAGCGATGCAGCAGACTCCATCACCCCCATATCGGAGGTGCTACCCATTATGATACTTATTTTTGGATCCATTATTTTTCTATTTTTAAAACAGTTTCAAATTCCCAAATTTTTGTCTTACCTTTGCAAAGGTAGAAAATCTAATTAGATTTATGTTGGGTTCTAAAAATTAGCAGATAGTAATTATTGTCTTTTTAGTGAGTATTTTTTTGCTTTAAGTCGTGAGAAAGAGTTATTGAACACTACTTATCATGCTGATTCATTGCCAACAATGGCTCATGAAATAGGGTGCAAAGAGGCAACAAAAAGAGAAAACAAATATCTGTCGAGACCCACCATTTTATACATTTTCACTAATTTTAAGAACCCACCTTAAATGAAAAAGGTCACACTGAACGACAAAACTTTTGAGCTTTCAATCCCTTTTGAGTCGATAAAAAGCTCGATTGACACACTAGCCTTGCGGATAAACGCCGACTACCGAGACAGACCAAACCCAATTTTTCTGGGGGTTCTCAATGGTGCATTTATGTTTATGGGCGAACTGATGAAGCAGATCGATTTCGACTGCGAAGTATCTTTTGTAAAGTTGGCCTCCTACACCGGGACTCAGTCTACGGGCAAGGTGACGGAGTTGATTGGATTGAAGGACAACATTCAGGGTCGCCATATCATTGTGGTAGAGGATATTGTGGACACAGGCGAGAGTATCGAACACCTGCTCAGGTCGTTGCGAGGTCACGAACCAGCAAGTGTAGAGATTGCAACCCTACTGCTCAAACCAGACTCCTATAAGAAGGATATCGAGGTAAAATATAGTGCTATCTCAATCCCAAACGACTTTATAGTTGGATTTGGGTTGGATTACGACCAGTTGGGACGTAACCTAAAGGATATTTACAAAATTGTAGATGAAAAATAGGATAGAGTTAGATGGTGGAAAATTGCTTCCACTGGTTGAGGATTTTTATACAATTCAGGGCGAGGGATATCACACAGGCAAACCGGCCTACTTCATTCGACTGGGAGGGTGCGATGTTGGGTGCAGCTGGTGCGATGCGAAATTCACATGGAACCCTACTCTCTACCCTCCTGTCTCGACTGACTCGGTGGTGGAGCGAGCTAGTAGCTTTGCAGCCCAGGCAATTGTGGTCACTGGAGGTGAGCCATTGATGTATCCAATGGAGTATCTAACTCAGCAACTTCACACCAGGGGGCTCGAAATATTTCTGGAAACCTCTGGCTCTCACCCGCTCAGTGGACACTTCGATTGGATCTGCCTCTCTCCAAAGTCAAAACAACCACCCTTGGAGCCGATCTTTGGGCTGGCCAATGAGCTGAAGGTCATTATAGAGTCGTCGGTTCAGACCCATAAATATATGAATATACCCTAAAACAATACACCTTGCTCAGTTCAATGTTCAAAAAACTACTCAGGGATAGACGATTGTGGGTGGTTACAATTGCGATATTCTTTCTGCTGTTGGCCGTTTTTGACAAGAATAACTTGTTGGACGGCTGGCGATTGCGTGGACAAATTCGCGAGCTAGAGCGTCTAAAGGAGTACTATCAGCAGAGTATAACTGCCGATAGCACACTGATTGAGCAACTAAAAACGGATTGGTTTTTGGAGCAGTATGCCCGCGAGCACTTCTTGATGAAGCGAACTGGAGAACAGATCTATGTGATTGAAGATTAGCCGATATATCTCTCAGAATAGCTCCAATTGTTGATTTGCAGGCTCAGAAAATTGCTTGTGAAGATTGATTATGGCTATTTTTTTTCCCTTAGCACGCCTAACCGTGTATTGTGTCCCTCCAGGTTGCCCATCGTAGAAAGCCACCAACAAGGTGCAATTATCTAACAGATAATCATTTCGCTGGTGATAGACCCTGAGGTGATAGCCACTTGAAAGCAAAACTACACTATTTGCTTGCTCCAGAATCTGTCTGTAAATATGTTTTGTATGGCTATCAAATTTTGCATCTTGCCCCGAGAATGGCACCACCGCAACCAACTCAATGTTTGGGCTCTGGGCTCTGGCATTTATCACTGCTTGGGCAGCCATCAAATCAAATCCCTCGGCCATGCCACTCAAGAAGCGGGTGAACCCTTGGTCGATCAACCCCCGCACACACTCCTCCAACAAATTAGCCACCATCTGCTCAAGGTTTGGTTGGCTAGATGATCTGTTCATTTTTTCAGTTCTATACCCTGTGAATGAGACAGTTTTGTGAATGTCGTTGATCATCAGAAATTGCTATTTGTAGTAGAAAATATATCATTAAGTAATTTCTACTTCTTAGTAACTGTTTAAAATTTTTAACTTCGGTCTTTTCGTCCCTGTTTTGCCTTTTTCAACTCTCATTTTTGTTCCATAGCTTTGGCTATGCAACCGCAAATGACAGTCAAAATAGCCTAAAACATGAACAAAAATCCTCTCGTTAAAATTTTTAAACAGTTACTTATTTCTATTCAAAAGTTGGTCTAGAGCTGCGTCTAGGGTTGGAAACTGAAATTTGTAGCCCATCTCAAGCAATTTAGTTGGTGCAGCACTCTTATCCGCTGTCAACACAACATGTCCCCTACCAACCACCACTCGGAGCAGCCATGCAGGCATTCGAACACCAATTAGAGTCCTAAATTGCTTAGCCTCAGCCCATGCCATCTCTCGAGCTGTCGGCCACTGAGGTGCCACAACATTTACTGCACCCGTGAGCTGCGGATTGATGATAATGAACTCAAAAATCCGAACCAGGTCACAAATATGAACCCATGATGTGTGCTGACCTCCAGCACCAAAAACCACCCTAACCCCCAATCGAAACGGAAGGATCATCTTTGGAAATGCCCCCTGCAGAGCATCAAGCACCACACCAAATCGGCACCATACCATTCGCACTCCCCCCTGGATAGCCTCAAATTCGCCCTCCCAATCAGAACAGACACGTGCCAAAAAATCTGCCCCTGCCCCCGTCGACTCCTGGGCTCCCACAACCCCCTGGGGGTAGTATCCCACAGCAGATGCTGAGATGACAAGTGCTGGTTTGGAACAAGTAGGCAACAAATTTATGGCCTGCACAAGCCTTGCACTTGTCTTCACGCGGCTGTCGTAAATCTCTTGTTTATAACGTTTTGTCCACCTACGACCAATATTTACACCCACAAGGTTAATGATAATCTGACACCCTGCCAAGCTCTCTGCCATCTCTGCACAGCTACGGTCTGCAAATAGTTCACGTGTTTAAAAATTTTAACGAGAGGATTTTTGTTCATGTTTTAGGCTATTTTGACTGTCATTTGCAGTTGCATAGCCAAAGCTATGGAACAAAAATGAGAGTTGAAAGAGACAAAACAGGGACGAAAAGACCGAAGTTAAAAATTTTTAAACAGTTACTAAATCTTCAAACGTAGCCACCTCAACACCAGATTTGATCGACTCCCAAACAAACCGGTGGCTAGTGGCCGAGGTTGCAATGGGGCAGCTTGGAGAGTAGACCAATGGGTTGTCCAACTTGGTGCTATACTCCACCTTATCTCCCGCGGCAATCAATTGCTCCATCAATTCGCCAGAGCAATCATACTCAATCGACACATTGGAGGTGAACACCTTGTAGCCCATCTCTGGGCCCAGCTCAATAGTGGCAGCCACTGTCCAATCAGCCTTGTTTGTCGAGGAGTTGACATTGCCCTTAAATTTTGTATTGACCAGAATCTGCCCACTTGCAGATCCATGAAGGTTGTAGAAATCCCAGGCCAAATCAACATTTGTCTTCTTCCCCAGGTGGTCATAGTAGGTCAAGAATAGTTTTTCGGTTGGCTGAACTCCCTGAGCCATCGCCTCCCAAACCGAGCCATCTTCACTCAACTTCTTGCCACCGGTGCTAAATGTAATCTTACCACGACGATATCGATCGTAGGCTGTGTTTGTGTAATTAACAGGATATGTGATTGTTATCATATCCTGAATCACCCCATCAACCTTATATACACTGATTGTTGCATTGCCAAATAGTCGGTAGTAGAACTTATTTTTTGGTGTTGTTGTGTTGTCTGTCAAATCCTGAAGATCTTCAATATACGTCCCTGTGGCTTGAGCCAACGAGTCAGCAATGTTCATCAGCGAGTTTAGCCTCACGGCAATATTTGCAGCATCCATTGCCACATTATTTGTCAAGGCGGTGCTGGTGTAGATTGCTACCCCACCTCTAAATGGCGACGGTGCTGTCTGTTTGCTCTTCTCACATGAGCTTAGTCCAAGAGTGAGCGTGATTGCGGCAAGTGTAAAAAAACGAGTCATGGTTGTTCTGGGTATTAGTTAGTAATCCACCACAAAGATACAAACTAGATCTGGGAAAAGTATCACCACACCAAAGTTTATCGAAAAAAAAGGGATATTCTGAGGTTTTTTCGATATATTTGCGAGTTGATATATGTGTATATTAATCTAAATTTCGTAGAATGGATTCCAAATATACGGCCCTCTCAAGCCAACAAATAGCAACCCTAAAACTACATGGCTGCAGAGCTGAAAATTGGTCGCGAATAGAGGTGAGTGGTGGGTTTGATGCAGAATTGATTTACAATTGCAGATTTGCAGGTGATGTCAGGATTGGCAAAAATGTCTCTATATCAAATGTTGGGGGCTCCATCAAGAACTATATTATTGGTGACGATGTATTTATTGAGAACATAGGAGAGTTGGTCTGCCACCAAGCCAGCAGTTTTGGCAATGGCACAGTGGTGCGAGTTGTCAACAGGGGCGGTGGAAGGGAGGTGCCTATTTTTGAGGGACTTACCGCTCAGCAGGCCTATATAATGGCTATGTACCGAGACCGCAGAGGGGCTATCTCGAGGCTTTGCGAAATGGTGGCGGAGCGGGCCCAGAGCCACAAAAGCACAATGGGTGTTATTGGGCATGGGGCACAGGTCACAGGTTGTGGCACTATTGAGAGCGTCCACATTGGTCAAGGGGCGGTTGTGCAGGGTGCTGCTCGGCTGAGCAACGGAACAATTGTTAGCAGCCATGAATCCCCCAGCAAGGTGGGGTTTGGGGTGATCATGACCCACTTCATCACAGCTCTTGGAGCAAGGGTGGATAGTAACTCGATTGTAAATAGATGTTTTGTTGGTGAGGCTTGTGAGATCAAAAATGGTTTTTTTGCCGATGAGTCTCTTCTGTTTGCCAACTGTGGCTTTGCCAATGGGGAGGCATGTTCAATTTTTGCAGGGCCATTCACGGTCTCTCACCACAAGTCATCTCTGTTGATTGCGGGTATGTTTTCGTTTTTCAACGCTGGCAGTGGGGCTAATCAGAGCAACCACCTCTATAAATTGGGTGCTGTGCATCAGTCGGTTCACCTGCGTGGCAGTAAATTTGCCAGCAATGGCTATGTGCTCTCACCAGCAAAGACAGGGGCATTCACTGTTGTTTTGGGTCGCCACACCAGCCACCACAACACCGAGGATTTTCCCTTCTCCTATCTTGTTGAGACCGACGGTCGGTCATACCTTGTTCCTGCCATGAACCTACGCAGTTGTGGCATGGTTAGAGATGTTGAGAAGTGGCCAAAACGAGATCTGCGTGTTGGAGTGAAAGATGACATCATAAATTTTGAGCAGCATAATGCCTACATAGGTGAGCAGTTGTTGAGGGCGGTGACGGTGTCACAAAAGTTGCTGAGTAGAACTGGCATCGACACCTATAACCACCAACGAGTTAGAATCAAACACTCCACACTCCAACGCGGTCTGGGGCTCTACCAAATGGCTCTCAACACCACCCTTGGCTCTATTTTGGCAAGGGGCAGGGGCCTGTCAGGGCAGGAGCATGACGGCTCTGGTGCGTGGGTTGATCTGGCTGGTATGTATGCCCCTAAGAGTGCTATCATGTCACTACTGGGCCAGATTGAGCAGGGGGAGATTAGTTCAATGGAAAAGTTTAGCCAAGAGCTTGTAAAGATCAACAATGGGTACCAAAATTATGCCTACAACTGGGCATGGTCGGTGCTTGAGCAGATTCTTGGCCACTCACCCAACGGAGCTGAGATTGAGCAGACTATTGAGCAGGGAGAGCTAGACAGAGCACGCCTAAAGGCACTCACAGACGAAGATACTACCCACGAAACGGAGCCAATGATGATGACCAGCTATGGTATAGATGCACAAAGTTTGGAGGAGGTTGAGGCAGACTTTTGGGCAGTACGGGGGAGGTAAGAAAGATATTAAATGTTTTCTAAGTAATGAAGAATAATTACGACAATAATTATTCTTCATTACTTAATTGTTTGGAGTTACTTACCACTTAAGAGAGATTATGAAGAGAGTAATAGTATTGATCTGGTTGTGTTTGCATATCCAGTTTATGGGGTTTGGGCAGGAGATGGGGATTGGGAGAGGTTTCAGCCCCTCAATGGGACGCAAAATGCCAAGTAATGGATTTATTAGCTACGATGTTAGGGCCGATGCTCAGAGCAGGATACGCACTAGGTCGTCCTACTACCAGGAGTTGAACATGATCAAAATGGCAAGTGACGGGGGAAAGAGTACCTTTGTAACTCAGATTTCTGTCCCTGTACTGTGGCTCGATCGCGACCTATTCCTTAATATTAATGGTGCACAATCTTTTGATCTGTTTGTAAACAACAAACTGGTTGGCTCTGGCTCCGACAGCCGAGCCAACACTGAGTTCCACCTATCACCCCATATTAGTGATGGGCAAAACATGGTCAGGATTGAATCGCACCAGCAGAGCAATTTTGCAACTCTGGAGAGCGGTATATCGGAACTTGTTGGTGGTCAGTTGGGGTTGGTCTACCTCTACTCACAGCCCAAGGTTCGCATCTGTGAGTATACCATAGCAACGGTTGTTGACTCAACGG
Organism: Drusus annulatus; assembly: GCA_022651775.1. NCBI lineage: Eukaryota > Metazoa > Arthropoda > Insecta > Trichoptera > Limnephilidae > Drusus > Drusus annulatus. The sequence continues at coordinate 10,493 of JAGWCC010001593.1, read as the reverse complement.
GCAGGGATCTATTTATAGACATGGAGTTGAACGTTGCTAACTCCTACAACTCGGTTGAGAAGTGTGTCATAGGCTATGATATCTACTCGCCTCAGGGAGAGCTGAAGTACTTTGACATGAAGGAGGGGCGACCTGCAGGCAGGGGCGAACAGGTTGTAACTTTCCGCGAGCAGATCTATGGCTGGTCTGCCAACTTGTGGAGTGCAGAGTCTCCACGGCTATACCAAGTTATGCTGACTGTCAAAAGAGACGGACGGTTGGTTGAATATATTCCCTTGCAGGTTGGCTTTGGGAAGAGTGAACTGCGAAATGGTGCTATATTTAGAAATGGCAAGCAGGTGGTTATCAAGGGTGTGAACTACAATTCGGCTCAGACCCAGGCTCAGACCCAGCTTCAAATATTGCGACTCAAGTCACAGGGCTTCAACACACTGTGTCCCGACTATCCTCAGCCCGATTGGTTCTATGATCTATGTGACCAGATTGGGATTTATGTCATTGATCAAGCTAACATTAACACCAACAATCTTGGGAAGGATCGAAACATTGGCGGGAGCCTGAGCAATGACCCCAACTGGGAACTAGCCTACTTGGAGAGGACTCAGAGTATGTATGCACGCAACCGAAACCACGCCTGCGTTATTGCATGGTCACTTGGAGGAGCAAACGGCAATGGCTACAATATGTACCAGAGCTACCGATGGTTGAAGAGTGTCGACCCACAGCGTGCAGTGATCTACCGCGATGCTGGAGGAGAGTGGAATAGCGATATGGAGTATCCCGAAATTGGCGATGGAGCTGCTATTCTGGCAGCACCTGTTGTTGCCCCCCGAAAGGTAGTTAAGTAACTCCAAAACAACTCTTCATTACTTATAAGAGAATTACATATAAGGGATCAAATTGATAACGATAATGTTTATAGAATGACAATTGAGTTAATCGTAGTTGGCAAGAGCGACTCTCGTCAAGTCACTGAGCTGGTGGAGATGTACCAAAAAAGAGTGAACTTCTACCTCAAGTTTGGAATCACAGTCATCGCCGATCTAAAGGGTAACAAGAGTATGTCGAGGGAGGTTCAAAAGGTTCAGGAGGGGTTGCTGGTGTTGAAGCAATTTGGTGATGGAGACTATGTTGTTCTGTTGGACGAGGGTGGAGCAGTACATAGTTCAATGGAGTTTTCGGCATGGATGCAGCGACGTATGAGTAGCGGAGTTAAGCGAGTTTGCTTTGTGATCGGTGGCCCCTACGGCTTTTCGCCCGATGTTTACGCCAGGGCAAACGACACTTTGTCGCTCTCCAAGATGACCTTCTCGCACCAAATTGTAAGAGCCATCTTTGCTGAACAGCTCTACCGATGCTTCACTATTTTGAAAAATGAACCATATCATCACCAATAATTATTTTTTTTGACTGCCATGCAACATTTTAACAACACAATACATCTCTAAGAATAAAGGAATAGACACTAAAAAAAACACTATGAATCGAATCTACTCACTATCGTTACTCGTTTTTGCTCTTTGTGTGAGCTCGTGTATGAAAACTCCCGAGATAAAGGAGGATCCTCTCAGTGGGGGTCTAATCATCTACCAATCTGTGGTGACCACCAACAGTATGGCGATGGATCCAGCAAATGTTGCAATCAGGCTAAACATTTTGATGAACATTGCCGATTCGCTGGCCTTGGCAACGGGCGAAGCAGTTGAAAATCTGCAAGGTCTTACGGTGATGAATGACGGAGAGCCAAATAAAGTTTTTGAAGATATGTTTTGGCGAGCCACCATTAGTATGTATAAAGTTGATGGTGTTATACAAAATGAGATAACAGTCACCTATCCAACCACATACAACAACATTTTATTTGACAAAAGTCGGCGGGGAGTAATGACTTTCAATACTGGAGGCATGAAACTGAGCCAAACAGGGGCAGAATGGAGAGTTACCACAAAGGGGCTCACTGCAAACGACAAGATGTTCCTTTTATACAAAAACAGTACTGGCCAGGATATTAGGGTGATTCAGGAATACCGTGGGGATTTTATAATCACCAACGCTGGAGCTAATCAGTTTGATGTAAATGCCAACTATATTGGTACTGTCGAAAACTCAGGTGTGGTTGCAGACTGGGAGGTGCGAGCACTCATTGAACTGGGTAGTGACCATGGATATCTAGCCTTTGTCACCAATTTCAAGATCACCTACGACTGCTTTGGCAAATTATTCAGGAAGTTGATCGACAACGACGATCGATTAACATACAGCACCGACCCAACAAAACCACTAATGATTGGGGTAAAATGCACAGTACCCGCTTATAGCTGGGACAGATACCTTGATGGAAAGGAGTACGCCACGTTTGATAATGGGCCAATTAAAAATCCTAAATTGTTCCCCTCAGACGAAATGTCGGTTCAGTGGAACATTGTAGGCACGTGCAGAACTAGTGCACAGGTTAGCTACAATGGTGTAACAGAGGATAGATAGGGCTCAGAAATCTAGGATTTTATAAATTCGGGGAAGTTCAGTCATAGTGTAGCGATGGAAGTGCCACCACTCCTTGGGGTGATTTTGCATCGCCACACTATTCATTATAGTTTTGAGAAGATGACGATTGGCTGCTGCTTGAGCTGAAATTACTCCTCTACGTACCAAATCTTGCTCGTTTCCAACATGGCTTGCAGGGCCAAAATAGTCAAATGGCGAGCCCATATCAAGCAGATTTCCAAAGCTGTCGACTAGCGACAGATCCACAGCCACACCATAGTTGTGACGTCCGCCGCCCTTGGCTGGGTTGGCTACATAGATGTTTTGTGGCGTTCCAGCAACAAGCCTAAACATCTTTCGTTGCACAGACATGGGCCTTGCTGCATCGAAAATGATCAGCGAATAGTCGGGGTAATCTTGTTTCAAAAGCCGCTGGGCTGCGGCAATTTTAAGGGCAACCTCGGGAACAAAATAGGCCTTCTCGAGCTCTCCATAGAGATCGGCGTGGGTGAAATTATTAGATGTGGAGTAGATCAACTCGACCACAATCGATGGGTCAATAGTTTGAATATCAACCAAGCCATGAGCCTCGAGTTTGTACTCAAGTGTTGAGTGAGTTTGTGCATGGAGTTGAAAAACCAGGGCTAGGATTGCAAGTATAGGGACTATTTTTTTCAATCGATAAAGTTTTAAGAAGTTGTTTGGGAATTTCAAGTCATTACTGTAAAGCCATTTTTCAGGCTGTATTTGTGCCCTTTGCCGCTGAATGGCGGTTCCTATGGGGCAAAAAAGAGCCGAACAAAATGTATCATTTAATGTTTGGAGTTACTTAAGTAATGAAGAATAATTATTGTCGTATTTTTTTGAGGTTTTTAGCGAGTAGCTTTTTTGACGGCAAGCGGAACTTTAGCGGGCTAAAGTGAGCATTGTCGGTAAAAAAGATGCCGCTAAAAACCAAAAAAAAAGCGACAATAATTGTTTGGAGTTACTTAAGTAATGAAGAATAATTATTGTCGTATTTTTTTGAGGTTTTTAGCGAGTAGCTTTTTTGACGGCAAGCGGAACTTTAGCGGGCTAAAGTGAGCATTGTCGGTAAAAAAGATGCCGCTAAAAAACCAAAAAAAAGCGACAATAATTGTTTGGAGTTACTTAAATACGGTTACATGAATAATGAGTTACAAAAATAGGGATAATATATTAAAAATTAGCTAGCTATGAGAATTACAATTATCGGAGGTGGGAATATGGGAGGGGCGATTGCCCAAGGTCTTTTGATTCATGGGGTTATTAAGGCCCAAGAGCTGACAATCTCTCACCCATCTGCTGGGTTGATGGAGTTCATGGCAGGACATGGTCATCAAATTAGAGTTGAGAACCAGAATATGATAGCAGTTCAGGGTGCAGAGATTGTCATTATTGCGGTTAAGCCGTGGTTGGTGAAAAGTATCCTTCGGGAGATCTCGGAAACCATAGAGTATAAAGACCAAATAGTTATCTCGGTAGCTGCTGGAATTACATTGGAGTGTATGGCGGCTCATCTGGGTGTTGAGCAGGGTGGAGCTGCTCTGTTTCAGGTGATGCCCAACATTGCAATTAGCCTAGGTCAGAGCGTCACAGCGATATGCAGCACTGGTGCTGATGACCAGCAAATTGGAGTCGTAGAGGGTTTGTTTTCGCAATTGGGATTAACGTTTGTGGTAGCAGAAAATCAGATGATGGGCATCATGGCCTTAGCATCGTGCGGAATTGCCTATGCCCTTAAATATGTCGAGGCATCAACCCTTGGCGGGGTGGAGATGGGGATCGATTCGCAGTTGGCAGAGCAGATGGTTGTTCAGACAATAAAGGGGGCACTGGGGCTGCTGGAGTACAACATGTCGAGCCCTAAAATGGAGATTGATAGGGTCACAACCCCGGGAGGGAACACAATGAGGGGCTTGGAACAGATGAAACAATTGGGTTTTAGCCAGGCAGTTATCGAGGGGCTTAAGGCTTCTGAAAAATAATTTTGAGAATAGTTGCACTATTATTTTGAAATGTTGCAGAATTACTATACTTTTGTATTCATTATAAATTTAGAGCAACAACCAAACTATGGTACAAGAGTACTTAATCAACTATGGGATCAAACCCTCAATCCAGCGAGTGGCCATCATGAGCTACCTGATGAAACACAAGGATCACCCAACTGCCGATATGATATATACGGCTTTGTCGCCCGAGATGTCGACCCTTTCGAAGATGACAGTCTACAACACCTTGAACATGCTTGCAAAGCGGGGTGCAATTGTGGCACTGAATGTTGATGATCGCCAAACTCGGTTTGACTATGACACCTCGTTGCATGGTCATTTCATCTGCAACTGTTGCGGTTTGGTTCAGGATATAATGATATTTGATGGGTCGTTTGTTGAGGCCAATGCTCCGCGAGATGTGAAGGTGGGTGAGGTGCAGTTGATCTATAAGGGTGAGTGCAAAAAATGTAGAAATTAGTTCAATTAAATAGATAAAAAAATGGTAAAGAAGTTTAAATGTAAGGTTTGTGGCTATATTCACACTGGCGATCATGCTCCAGAATTTTGCCCACAGTGTAAGGTTCCAGGTTCAATGTTTACGGAGCTGGTTGAGAGTGGCGATGCAATGACATGGGCTGATGAGCACGTGTTGGGGATTGCTAAGGGTGTTGATGCAGAGGTGCTCGATGGGCTGAAGGCTCATTTCAATGGAGAGTGCTCCGAGGTTGGAATGTATTTAGCGATGAGCCGTCAGGCCGATCGTGAGGGATATCCCGAGATTGCAGAGGCATTTAAGCGTTATGCATTTGAGGAGGCTGAGCACGCTTCACGCTTCTGCGAGATGTTGGGTGAGATTGTTTGGGATACTAAGACCAACCTGAAGGCTCGCTGGGAGGCTGAGAACGGAGCATGTGAGGATAAGAAACGGATTGCTACTCGTGCCAAGGAGTTGAACCTCGATGCTATCCATGACTCGGTTCACGAGATGTGTAAGGACGAGGCTCGCCACGGAAAGGGATTCGAGGGGCTATACAACCGCTATTTTGGTGACAAGTAGAGGATTCTAGCAGCTACACAAGAGTCGGTACAAAAAGCCGTGTCAGAATTGATCTGACACGGCTATTTTATGCAATATAGACCACAAACAACAGTCAACAAAAAAAGGTTTGGCTATGTAGAGTTTCTACATAGCCAAACCTTTATAACAATTATATGAAATTACCTAATTGCCTCTAGCAAGAGCTTAAAAATCATACACTTTACCCTCTTCAACACAACGCACTGCAATTCCATAGGCCCTGTTACTTTTATCTGTTGGGCTAATATATGTTGGTCCAAAGGATATATCTCTAGCATAACTATCATGGGTTCCAGGCTCTTTAGACCAAACATAGCCTATTTTTCCTAATGTAAACTCAAACAAACCAGGGGTATTTTCATTTGCCTGCCTAGTTGAGCCCACGGGGTACCAAGCTCTATCTGATCCTGTTTTAGTGTACAATCGTCCATTGGACAGAGCCGCTGTAGTAGCATCTGGTGTATAAAGACCACTGGTTCCTACTGGTTTAGAGCCCTTTGAGTAGTACTGAAAAATATTTGGCTGAGGAACTAATGTAGCCGCCTGTGCACCTAGCAGGGTGTGAGTTCCGTTAGCATTGTAGTAGTAATTTCTATCTCCTCCAGCACTTGGGAAGCCGCTAAATCCGTCCCACTCATAGAAAGCCGAACCAGTTGGTACAGCCCACCCCGGAGGGCATGGATCAAAAATCGACTTACGAGAGTTTGCGGGGTTATTCTCCTTAGGATTGAAACCAGTATATGCTCCCCAATAGTCGTCAACACCGGGTGACCAAAGCTTGTTGTTATGAACATGAAGGTTCTGGTCACCATACCAATCGATAACATCTCCATTAGCCGAATTTGCCTGATAGAAAGTAGCAGGAGTCATCACCGAAGTGGCAAGGTTCTTGATTTGGGTTCTGGTCACAACTGGCATCAAACCATCACCATTGAAAAGTTCACCCAAATGGTTATAGATCGGTTGTGGATCACCAGCCATGTTTATGGCCCCTGTAAATGGATCTTTACGACCCCACTGATATAGCAGACCTCCCAATTTTGGTGCAGCAGCCTCAGTTGTTGATGCGTTGCCGCTAGTCATCAAAGCTGCAATATCATTTACACCTGTGATGGTTGCACCCAGATTACGATCCATCATACGTGTCTGAGTAGTGGCAGCATTTCCATAGGTGTGCATATACCCATTAGAGTTGTAGTTTGCACGGTTTGGCTGATAGTCTGTCAACCACAGGTGCCAACTCCACAGGATATCGCCCGTTTGGTTTGGACCACTATACAGAGCTATAACAGCATTGTGTCCAGATGGAGCACGTAGGTTGGTGAAATCCAACTTTATGTATGGATATCCATTGCTATTCAACACATCAGCACCATTAACATCAATAGAGAGAAGGTCGTTTGTGATCTCGTTTGCTGTCTTTGGAATACTTTGCCACAAAACCCCAACAGATGCAGTTGCCCAATCGATACCTGAGGCGGAGGCAGACATTGATAGAGCATTGATTTTTGCAATAGCACTTTGCCCCCATAGAGCCTGAATCAACGGGATAGCAATACGAAGCGTTGCCACTGTACCTCCACTAGCTGCTGCATATACCATGTAGCTATTTGATGGAGCCAAGGGTGCAAATTTATTAGCATCCTGACCTGTTTGTGTCACTGTGATACGGGTATCCTGACTATCAACTCCATTGATGGTAGTTGATATATTGTAGATGAAGTTTCCAAGGATATTCATATCTGCCTTCTCATTGGTACCCAGGTAGATTTTGTAGGTAACAATGGCAGGTGTACCACTCTGGGTGATACCAGCCGTTCCCTTAACCTCTACATAAGGGGTCTTATCCTTGATGGCATAGAACCCTTGAGCAGCCATAGTTGCGTTGTAGTAGAAATCACCATTGACCAACGATGGATTTTTGTAAGCAGTGGTCCAGGTTTTTTTCCAATAATAGTCCCACTTTCCAGGAAAGTTCTCATTCAGGCTCCAAGTGTGGATAGATTGAACAACTCCAGTTGGCTGTTCCTCGGGCAGACTACGATAAGTAGGGTTGCCCGGAAACTGAACAAACCCCGACTCATTCATGCTGCTTGCTCCAATTTCAGTGGGCACATATGGAGAGGTAGAGACACGATCACCCACATTTACAAGCCTCACCGAGGTTGGTGTAAAACCAGGGAAGTTGTTCTCCAATCTAAAGTTAACCTTGGAGTACATGCGACGCAGGTTGATCAAAATTTCGTTGTGAGCACCGCCATTAATCGGATACTTGGAAATTCCAAGAATTGGAACATGGGGAGCTGAACTAGTCAGATCACTTGCATCAAACATCAGAGATCTGCTCTTCAGCACGTCCATATCTGTACCAATCACAACATCTGCAAATGGATCGACGTTGCCATTAAGTATAGTGAAGTTACAAAACACAAGTATAAAACCCTCATCTTCTGCCATCGGAAGAAGATTTATTGCAGGATTCATGGTGATTTGTGCACTGTTGTACCTCTTTACTGCCTTACACAAAAAACCGTCCCAACGGTCTCCAATAAACTGCATGACAATCATGTCGTTGATCAGATTTGGGTTATAAGCCTTTGTTGAAGGGTCTAATTGATCAAACTCATCAACCTTCAGATTCAGTTTCACCTTAAAATCCTCTCTTGGCTCCAGGTCTGGCTGCTCCTTAGTACAAGAGCAGGCAAATAGGATTAAAGTGGAAATTATCAATATTTTCTTTATCATAATATCTTTTTTCAATACCCCAAAGAGGTTGTTTATTGTTGCTTAGTTGGGAATCCAATACCACCACCTGTTGTTGGTTTTCCTATGCCAATTTCATCATACCAGGTCACGATATCCCAGGTTATATTACCCAATAGCGGATCTAAATAGTAGAGCGTAAGCTTGGATGTTGTCTTTCCAACAAGTAAACGAAATGCATAGCTTTTGCCTGGGGAAAGCGGTGGAAATTCAGCCCTTTCAACCACAATTGTAGTTACGACATCATTGATAGTTACAATAAACCTCAGATCCATCTTCACTGTTGTTGCAGGGGCAATAGCGGGCATGGGCAGTATAAAATCCTCAAGCTCAATCTTGTAATTATCGCTCACATCTCCCCAACCAACGCTGGTGTTCATCCAGGAGACAAACCCAGAAGTGCCAGAGACCGAAATTGCCTGAGTTGTTTTGGCTGGGTCAAGCAGAAGCCTAGATGGGGAAGATATGTCGAAGAGCATTACATCGGGGTTGTAGAAGTTGTCAATCAAGGGGAGCAAATCAGCAGCAGGCTCAATAATGAAACGCACCTTTGTAGCCAAATGGGGCAAGACACCAAAATTAATGGTCTTTGTTGAGATCCCCTTGTCGAAGGTTACGTTCTTGATAATCCCACAGAGAAGATTGGCTTTGTTGTCAATTGTGTTTGCTGGCCCTCCTAGGATATTGTATCCTAGATCTGTGGTTTTACCCACCAGACCATAAGCATAAAAGTCATAAACTCCATTTGCGGGCACCACCATTGGTGATAGAGATACTAGCAAACCATTTTCATCTGCCCGGTAAAGCCCCATTGCCACGGGATTTCCTGTGTGTACCCCTGTGTTGAAACATACCACCCTAAGGGTAGTTCTCTCCGCAAGAGCTGTTGCTCGGGTGGTAGGAATCTCAATTTGCCCCTGAATCTCTGCCTCAATATCTGGGGTTAGGGCAGTGAAGTTCACCTCCACCCCCGGGCCCTGATTGGGCTGGGGTTGGGGGCTCTTAACACATCCCACAAGAAAAAGAGTTGCGGAGATTATTAATATTAATACCTTTTTCATACTATAAAAACTTAGTGATAAGATGAAAATTCAAATGTCTAGTTTCTAACTCTCTACTCGCGTACACACCTCACTGGATATGCTTCCAACTTTGACCCACTGCTTATGTTTGGGGGGGTGGTACCTGTAAAATATAGAGAGTTTCCATTGTTAAGTGATGATGGCGAATTAGTCCAATACGAAGCTCTAAACATGATGTTATATGTTCCATATTGAACTCCAGCTGTACTTCTAAATCCTGAGGCTGGAAAATAGGGTGCATGGTATCTAAAATTATCGTATGCACTTGGGTTCTCAGGATCCCTAATAGGAGGTGTACCCATATTCTTGATATTTCTACGACCATAAGGAAGCGCTGCTTTCCCGTCAGCCCATGACGTAGACACACCAGTTGATAAATAAGATCCAATTCCTGCAGAGTAGCCTGAAGCTCCTCCTATCTCATTGGAGGTTGGCATGCGCCATTTGGTGTTGCTCGCAGCACCAGGAGCCCACTTTTTTTCTGTTAAATATCTACAGATATCTCCAATTCCAAAGTAGGGATCATGCCTAGCATATAAATAGGCCCGATCAAGATCTACTTTTCCACTTACTGGTCCTGAATAGCTCTTCATGTATGGAATAGAGACATAGTCCGTGTAAGAGACACCCGTTGGGTTGAGAACTACGCCGCTTGGAAGTGCAAAAGGCTGTTCTGGTGTCCCTGAAGGATTGATCGCCACCAAGCTACCAAACTTGAAGTAGACACCTTGATACACCTCTTTTGGTGTTGGGCCTGTACCAGCCGCTATTGTCGGAAATACAGACTCATCTTCAAAAGTAAGCTTCGATCCATCATAGTATATATTACTTCCTGCCCAGCCCTTGTGAGTCTGAGGGTACTCTGCATTTGTAGTCTCCTTGACACAACGTACTTTGTAACCAGTAGCTTTAGACTTGTTTAGCATTTGCTGCCCCCCTGGTTTAAGACTCATATACCAGCCTTGCGAGACACTATTAGCACCACTGGTCCAATATAGACCACTTTCACCAGGATACAGATATCCATTCGTACTTGATCTTTCTCGAGAATTAGGCAAGAATACTGATGCA
>JAGWCC010001592.1:0-31299 GCA_022651775.1 Drusus annulatus | reverse complement strand
AAATTTTTTTATTTTTTTTAAAAATTTATTTTTTTTTGTTATTTGAAAAGATAGTATAACAATCTAAAAACATGAAGCTATGAAAAAGGTAATAGAAGTTAGTATAGGAAGCATCAACTTTTCAGTTGAAGATGATGCATACATTCGGCTAAAAAATTATATGGATCGTTTTAGATCTACTATTGCAGATCCGGCCGAGGCGAAAGAAATAATGGAGGATGTAGATACCCGAGTTGCCGAAATATTTCAATGCGAAATGAAGTATAGCAATCAAGTAATCGATGCCAATATGGTGCAAGTGGTAATCGATCAGTTGGGTGAAATTGACTATACAACCACAAGCGAGCAACAAAGTAAGTCGCAACAAACATATCAAACCGCAAACGAAGGCTACCAAATAGGAGAGAAACGTCTTTTCAGAGATACCGAGAATAAAATGTTGGGAGGTGTTTGTTCAGGACTTGGAGCATATTTCGATATAGACCCTACATTGGCACGCATCCTACTGGTGATTGCATTCTTTACTTTCAGTGCCGGATTTTGGGTTTACATCATCATGTGGATGGTGATGCCTCAAGCGAAAACAATCCCGGATAGATTAGCGATGCGTGGCTATGCCACTACAGCCGAAAATATTAGAAGATATACAAATACACATAAATAACAAGGAGAACGATTATGGAACCAATAAATGTAGATAATATAAAAGCGCAAATGCGCAAGGGCATATTGGAATACTGTATTCTCAGTATCCTGTCGCGTGAAGATGCATACGTGTCGTCGATCATAGGCGAACTCAAAGAATCGGAAATGATAGTAGTGGAAGGTACGCTATACCCTTTACTCACCCGACAAAAAAATCAAGGATTGCTCAGCTATCGTTGGGAAGAATCTACTCAAGGCCTACCCCGTAAATATTATGCCATAACCGATAGAGGGCGTGCGGTACTTCAAGAACTAGATAGAGCTTGGGAAGACTTGGTGAGAGTGATAGACAATATTCGCAACAAGTAAATCATACAGCTATGAAACCAACACTAAAAATCAGCATAGGAGGCTTGGCTTTCACGCTCGAAGAAGATGCTTATGTGGTATTGAAAAATTATCTGGATACTCTTCGCAATCACTTCAACAACAACCCCGAAGCCAATGAGATAATAACAGATATAGAATCGCGCATGAGTGAATTGCTTATGCTCCGATTGGATAATAAAGATAGAGTAGTTTCGCTACAAGACGCACAGCAAATTACTCAAATAATGGGTAACCCCAAAGACTTTGGCTATGAAGAAACATCTACATCTGCCACTGCACAAAGTGCGGCCGATTCCAATTCTTCCGATCCATTAATAAAGAAGAAACTATTTCGTGATACCGAACATGGTCTTCTAGGTGGTGTATGTAGCGGATTTACCAACTATCTGAGAATAGATCCGGTTATAGTTCGCTTAGGACTTGTGTTGTTGTTGATATTATTGAAACTAATATCATTCAAAGCGATGTTTCTTGCTGCATTGTTCTATTTTGTACTAACTGTAATTATACCCAAAGCAAAAACATTCGAAGATCGTATAGCCATGAAAGGAACCAATCCATCAATAGCCGATGTAGAAGAAAAACGCTACGCTTCTGCCACACCTCAATACAGAGGTAGTGCATTGGGATTGATACTCATCACCTGTCTCAAAGTGCTATTAGGCATCACTGCTGTGTCCTTGATCATATCGGTAGTGGCTACAGTTGTAGCTATGGTATGGTTTTATGTCGACACCGATGTTTTGTATGTTCGCAACTATTTGTTTCTCGTAGGCAAGGATGGTTTGGATATGATGATTGCAACACTTTTACTAAGCATCTTGCCCATGATAGCCATGATAGTTCCGATGCTAAAACTTGTCTTTAACTCTAAATTTACAAGCCGAACACTAGTCTCTTTTCTAGTAGGTTTTTTCCTATGGATTGGGACAATATTTTATATCGGGTTCGAAGGGTTTGGTTTTGGTACAGCATTCAAAAATAAGGAATGGAAGAGAGATACAACTGTTGTTGATATCAAATCTGATACTTTGTATGTGACTCTAGGCTCCGATTACATCAATGTAGAGGAGCAACCTGGCAATGAATGGATGTATTACAAAGGTGCATCGATGAAAGACCGAGCTATATTTCTTATGCCCGAGGTTAGAATAGAGGAAGATACCACAGCCACCAATTTTGTGTTGAATATCACCAAAGATGTTTTTGGAAAGTCTAAAACAAAAGCAAAAAAGAACTTGGATGCTTCTTCTTTAGATTATACCATCAACGACTCTCTATTGGTTATTAACCCGACTTGGTACGACAAGGATAAGAAATGGAATTTTGAAACATTCTCTGTTTTGATCACCTGCCCTAAAGGTAAAACGGTGCTGGTAAAAGATCCCTTGAGCGATCGTTATAGGACGAATATACATGATAGACAAAACGATGGGTATAACAACAATTGGAACAACGATTGGGACAATGACTGGGATATCGATTGGGACAACGATTAGAATTTATAAATATTTCACTACACTACATTTTTAAGGATTAACATCAAAAATGTATGAAGCATCTTGTCCGTGATGGATAGGATGCTTCGCTTTTATGAGACCTCCACCACTTTATTCAGCGCAATATAACAAATATACCCTTTCACATCGCCATATCCCATTTTGCGAATTTGATCGGCATAATATTTCACTTGCTTGTTGTATTTCTTATCCTCCTTTTCTCCAAATTTGTAATCTATCACAATGGCTTCATCACCCTTTGTCATCACACGGTCGGGGCGCACTATCGACCCATTTGGTTGCAATATCTCCACCTCGTTCAGCACCCTATATTCTCCCCGATACCATTGCGCAACACTGGAGTTAGATAAGTACTTGCGGAGCAATTCTGTAATTCCCGTCTTTTTCTCAGCTGTTATTTCGCCTGCTATATAATAATCCTCCACCGCACCTTCCAAATCGTCTATGGTGTGCACACGGCTCACTATGTCGTGCATCATATTGCCATAGTCGCGCTGACCGGTATCGGTAAAAAAATACTTGTTGCTAAGCATCAATTTCAATCGGTCGTCGTATGATACACTGGGCAATGTATCGATACTGATTTCGTTGGTGGCGGCTACGGTTTTTTCTTTCTTTGTCGGTTTATAATCCTTACCCAATTCGAAACTATTGTCTTCATCCACATACTTTTCTAAATTGATATAATCCCCCTCTTTCGAGATCGCAACTTCGGGTGAATGAATACTCATCCACAGTAGCGATGAAATGTTATTCACATCCTCCCGTTTTGGTTTTGGTGCAAAGGCTATCAATTCATTCTTGGCACGTGTGAAAGCCACATACAACACATTGAAATTGTCGATAAAAGCATGCAATTTTTCATTCAGATATTCATATTCAAATATCGTATTGCGCAACTTCTTCGAGTATTTCACAGGCACGAGGTGCAACCCGTTGAACGGCTCACTCGTAGGGTGACACCACAGAATATTGGTCAGTTTATGATCTATATCCCAATTGCAGAAGGGTAGGAGTACAACGTTGAACCCTAGTCCTTTCGATTTGTGTATAGTCATAATCCGTATCGCATCCTGCCCATCGGGCGTAAATATCGTTTTTTTAGCTCCATTGTCGTTCCACCATGAGAGGAAAGCATCCAGATCGGACGAATTGCGGATGGTAAAATCGAGCACCAAATCGAGAAACGATTGTATATAAATATGCTCATTATCCTCCAACGAATCCCGAAACAACTCGAATATGCCTTCCGTCATTTCATAAAGTGGCAATTCCCTTATCTGTCCTAATTCTTTAGCTATACTTTCGGGTAAATCTTCATTCTCCGAGAAATATTTCTGCAAAGCCTCTTCCGCATTCAATTGATCGCTATGCTTAAAATATTCGTACACAGCTAATGCTTTCAACGAAGCATCTTGCGGATTGTGGAGATATTTCAACAACGCGATAATCAACTTTATACTTTTCGAGTTATCCATAAACAACGCTTCGTCCGAAATAATATCGTAACGGTATTTCGATTCGGCGTGTGTATGTTTGTATTCTAGCAGTCGATTAGCTACTTCTGCGCCCTCTTTCTTGGTGCGTACCAATATGGCAATATCTTTGAGGCTGTAGCCCCTGTCCTGCAATTCTTCTATTTGACGGGGTAGATTGTCCAATACATATTGCTGCCAGTCGTGTTCTTCAGTGTCGATAAACTCTACCTTCACATGCCCTTCGTTATCCTTATGGCTATCAGGTATATGCTGATATAGTTCGTTGTATGCCTTTGTTATCCGTCCGGCGAAAGTATTGTAAATAGCCTCGTCTCCTTCTTGGGGCAGGTCGGTATTGTACGTTTCTTGCAACAAGGCAGCTCCGCGGGCAAATATAGCATTGTTGAAATCAATTACGTTTCGTGCGCTGCGCCAATTGGTATTTAATGTTTCGTGATTGATACTTTCTTTTCTGAAATCACTATCGAGCTGTTCATCCAGTATTTTCCAATCCGAATTTCGCCAGCGATAGATACTTTGCTTCACGTCGCCTACTATGAAATTTCGGTTTCCACTTGCCAAACTATCTCGTACC
The DNA here is from genome assembly GCA_022651775.1 of Drusus annulatus. Classification (NCBI taxonomy): domain Eukaryota; kingdom Metazoa; phylum Arthropoda; class Insecta; order Trichoptera; family Limnephilidae; genus Drusus; species Drusus annulatus. The sequence goes on along the minus strand of JAGWCC010001592.1, from coordinate 26,671 downwards.
AATGGCAAGAAGTTGCCCCACTGCATACCCGATGTGTCTTGAAATTCGTCTATCATATAATGATTGATCCGTGTGCCCACCTTCTCGTATATGAAAGGCGATTCGTTGCCCTCTATGATGCGGTTGAGCAATTCGGTGGTGTCCGAGATCAGCATCATATTGTTTTCAGCCACGTATTCACGTATTTTCTTATCCACATCGCCCAGTATGCCGAGTGTGAAGAAATATCGGTTTATCTCGTAAGCAGTCTGATAGATGAGTGAATTGTCGTAGTGTGCTATCATTGTTTTCACACACTCATTGAGTTCGGCAAAAACGTCTTCTATTTTGGCTTTTGTGTTGTTGTCTGTTTTGGCGGTGTACCATGCCGATACAGCATCTTCCATCTTGTGGAATGTGGCGGTAGGTTCTGCGATCTCACCCTTCGCCCATTTCAAAAAACTTTTGAATGTAGAGTTACTTCCCCCTTTAAATTCCTCGGGGGCTAATCCGTATCGAGTCATTATGTTGAGGGCTTTTTCGCCCGTCTGTAGCGATATGCGTTCAAAATCTTGAATGATGGTATGAAGCATTTTTTTATACTCATTCATCAACGATTTGTCGGCTATATCTTTTTGCACATCATTGCTATATGCTTTGTAACTCTCTTTGAATATTTCCGACGATAGCGATTGTATATCGTTGCGAATGTTCCATGTCTCGCCGTTTTCTACCTTCTCTTCCGAAAACCGTATCAACCAATCTAATAGCTGTTGATTCTCTTTACGTTCCAAGTCGAAAAGCATGGAGTCGATGGCTTTGCCCAATACATTATCGGTATCCAGCTCTACGTTATATCCTCCACCTAAGCCTATTTCGCGGGTAAAGGCACGCATCGTTTGTTGGAAGAACTTATCGATCGTACTCACCGAAAAGGAGGAGTAATCGTGCAATATACGCACCAGCGTATCGTATGCCTGCTGTTTTACTTTTGCCTCGTTGAGGTTATATTCAGATGAAAGAAGTTCTAGATAATCCGATTTGCGACCTAGTGCCAAATTTACCAGTTCGTCGATAATACGCCTTTTCATCTCATCTGTGGCTTTGTTGGTAAAGGTGACAGCCAGGATATGGCGATAAGCAAATGGTGAGGAAAATAGTAGACACAGGTATTCGGTAGTCAGGCGGTGTGTCTTACCCGATCCTGCCGACGCTTTGTATACGTGTAGAATATTTTTCGTATCAGATGGTACGTGCTTTGACATAGCCTTCTTTTTGGAGTATGTCTAATACTTTGTTCCGCAAATCGCCCTGAACAATTATCTCGCCTTCTTTAGCCGATCCGCCTACTCCACATTTAGTTTTCAGTAATTTACCTAAGGCTTCGAGGTCGTCAGTTGTTCCCATAAATCCTGTGATTAAGGTTACAGCTTTTCCTTTTCTGTTCTTCTTATCCAACGAAATGCGTAACAATTGTTTCTCTTTGGGAAGTGTATCGGTTTCCTGTTCATCTTCCTTATCGTATTTGAAATCCGGATTTGTCGAATACACAACATTCATACGGTCTTTCCAATCGCTCATGATTCTAAATTTTTATTTCTACAAATTTAGTCTAAAATATATCTTTATCGAAAGATATAGATAGAATCTAATTTATTTGTATCTTTAGATATGATTTTGTAATCAAAAGGAGTGAAGAAAAGCCTTTTTGTTTAAAAAAATTTATACTTTTGCAAAAGTATAAATTTTTAAAAAAGAACACAATTATGAGAAAATTAATATTAATTATTTCTTTGGCTATTTTATCTGTTTCGACTTACGCCCAAGGCTTCGGATCGGGATTGATAAAGATGGGATATGATACCAAAATGGAGCGTTTTGGTGTTGGCTTCGAAGGACGCTATCATTTTAGCGACCATCTTCGCATAGCTCCTGATGTGATCTATTATTTTCCCAAAGGTGGAGTAAATGGATTGGATGTGAATGGAAATTTTCATTATGTATTGGGCTTAAGTGATGTGGCCAATTTATACCCAATAGCCGGTATTGGAATTGTAAATAATGGTTGGAACGAACCCAATGGTGATGGAAAAACAAAAAGAAAAGGGAGTACAGATATAGGCTTTAATCTAGGGCTTGGGTTTGAATACAATTTATCTGATAAAATCTTCGCTTTGGGCGAATACAAATACAAATTCAACGACAATGGATCGAACAGCATTATGATCGGAATCGGTTATAGATTTAGCGATTTATTTTAATCATTGATTTGAAATAAGAAAGAGGAAGTTCGGTTTTGAACTTCCTCTTTTTTGTGGCTAGAGTCCATATTTATTTTTCTACAAATTTTTTCTTCTGTTCCACTGTCACTACTTTGAAAAGCTTATCCGAAGGGCGAATCTTATCCTCTACTTTTATCGAGAATTTCTCTCCCTTTTTCACTTCATCCACACACTTGAGATCGACACGTATTTCGTCAATTATTTGGGTCACAGCACCCGTTGTTGGTCCTATTATCAAAATTTCGTCACCCACTTTTAGCGATTGTGTTTCGAGCAGAAACTCTGCAACACCCAAGTTGGAGAAATATTTAAGACCTTTGCCTACATATACTTTGCGTTTGGTAGCTCCCGATCCGTAGTTGCTCGACCATTCGCCAAGGCGTTGCCCTAGATAATAGCCATCCCAGAATCCACGGTTGAAAACAGTGGTCAGACGTTCGTCCCAATGTGCCACTTTGTCGTCCGAAAACGTATCCGAACAATGAGATTCCACAGCTTCACGGTAACACTCCACCACGGTGCGTACATATTCGAGCCCACGCGCGCGGCCTTCTATTTTGAATACACGTACCCCTGCATCCATCATCTTGTTCATAAAATGGATCGTTTTCAAATCTTTGGGCGACATGATGTATTCGTTGTCTATCTCGAGTTCGATATTCGTCTCTTTATCTTTTACTATAAATCCACGTCGGCATATCTGATTGCATGCACCACGATTGGTAGATACATCTTTTTCGTGCAGACTAAGAAAGCATTTACCCGATACAGCCATACACAATGCCCCGTGACAAAACATTTCGATGCGGATAAGTTCGCCATTTGGGCCTACTATATTTTGCTCCACAATATCGTTGTATATTGCGTACACCTGATCCAGATTCAATTCGCGAGCCAATACTACCACCTCGGCAAATTGGGCATAAAATTTCAACGAATCGGTATTCGTTATATTCAATTGTGTAGACAAGTGTACCTCCACACCTATGCTGCGTGCATACATCATCACGGCAACATCGGACGCAATAATAGCCGATAGTTTGGCTTCTTTAGCAGCATCCACTATCTTGTGCATCAACGTAATATCGTCATCATAGATAATAGTATTTACCGTAAGATAGCTTTTCATATTGTGGTCGTTACATATTTTCACTATGTTTTTCAAATCTTCGATCGTAAAATTGTTCGATGATTTGGCACGCATATTCAGTCCTTCGATACCGAAATAGATAGAGTCGGCACCTCCTTGTATAGCACCGGTAAGCGAGTCGTACGAACCCACGGGTGCCATTATTTCATAATCTGTTCTTTTATTCATTTTTGGTTTTTACTGTTTATATATCTAAACTCCCTTCGCGCACGTCTCTATATTTTTGCGATAAGAGTCGCAATAGCGAGCTGATCTGAGCGATGGCAGCCTGTGTTTCGCCCGATATTAATTTCTGTTGCAAGCGCATTATCAAATAACCGTATAATGCTGCAAAGCAGGTTTCGAGTTCGGGTATGTCTTTATCGTTATTTTTTGATCTCAGTTCTACAATGATGGGTAGCGTTTTGTAATATAAACTGCTATAATTGGCTTCATCCGCTTTTTTGAGCAGCGATGAATGCAATTCGGACAGAGCAGCAAGTGTATTTATATTGATAATCAGATGTCCTTTTTCGATACGGTTTTCGTATCGCATCATTTCTATCAGCCCTTCATACCATTCTCTGATTTCTTTCTTTATCGACTCCGGTTGATCGTATCGGTCAATGATTTGCTGGCTTATCGTGTCGATATCCAAATCGTTGGCACGTATCAAATCTTCTACCTGCCACATATAGATCAGATATTCAGCTATATTATCGTCTTTTAGTTTTTTAGCAATCAACATATTGTACTTGATTTAGAGTGCAAATGTAAGGAATAAAAACAGAGATTGGAATAGCTATCAATATTAAATAGGGTAGGATAGATGCTCTCTATACGTTTAATTTTATATCTTTAACCCATCTATGTTTAAAATATATATTATCAATACTGGGTACATCAAAGCAGATGGGGGAGCCATGTTTGGCGTTATCCCTAAGCGTGCTTGGCAACGGAAGTATCCTTGCGACAACAACAATCTATGCCCATTAGTCATGCGTTGTATTCTTGCCATATCGGACAATAAGAAGATTTTAATCGATATGGGAGTTGGTGACATATACACTCGTGATATTTCGTATTATGAGCCGTTCGATCTAGTAACGATCCATCAATCAATGAGTGTTTTAGGTTTTCATGCAGATGATATTACAGATGTAGTGATGACACATCTACATTTCGATCATTGTGGCGGTGGAGTTGTAAGAGATCATAACGATGAGATTGTTCCAGCTTTTGCGACAGCCAAGTATTGGCTGAGCCAAAATCAATAGGATAATTGCTTGAATCCGTCCCGATTGGAGTAGGATTCAATCTTTGGTGATACAATCAGACCCATAAAAGAAGCAGGCTTGTTGAATCTGATAGCAGAAGATATGGATTTATATCCGGGCTTTAGCCTCAGGATGTTTGACGGACACACAGTAGGGCAAATTGTCCCTTTGATAGAAACTAAGGAGGGGGTTGTGGCATTCCCTGGCGATCTTATCCCAACATCTAATCACGTTTCGCTCGAATGGATTTCGGCTTACGATCTTTTGGCTCAAACGTCGTTGACAGAGAAAGAACGATTGTTGACAGAGGCTGTAGAGCGTGAGTATACGCTTATTTATTACCACGATGCCTTGGTGCAGAGCAGTAAGGTGAAACGGATGAATGATAATTTTAGAGCTGTGGAAATGCAGAAAACAGATTTTGATTTACTGAAAGCTCCCGAAGGTAGTTTTCGTAGTATACGATAAATAAAAAAAGCGACAGGTGCTATAGTGAGGTAAATAAATATATATTTTTAACTTTGAATGAGAAATAAACACTAATATTATGGAGAATTTGAATGGACAAGAAGCGGAAAAGAGGTCGGAAGGAAAAACCAATAGCCATTGCAAGCAAGACTGGGGTATGTACAAAGAAAGAGAATTTATAGAGAATCTATTTTGCCAAAGATTTAATTATTTTATATTAGCTTATACCATTTTCGTAATGGCTACAGCTAATATTGCGAGTGGAATTGGAGTGAGGATAATACTCATTTCAGGTATAGTTACCCTATTCTTTCTATGGCTTACATTATGTCGAGCCTATATAAAACTGTTTGCAATACTAAAGATTCTAAGACAAGAAGATGGTGGGATTCTTCGCACTGTTGATAAAATAGTAGACGATTGTCCCCCGATCGTAAAACTATTTAGTAGCCTATCAATTATGGCTTATGCCCTCCCTTTTATATGTATTGTATCTTTGTTCTTTTTATTGTTTTTTGGATGGGACGGATTTAAGTGTTAAGAAGAGCGATTGACTATCTTCAATCCGAGCAGCAATGTTCGGATTTCTATTTTATAGTTCTATCTATGATAATGTTCCGCAATAATACAAGGCAGCCTTATTTTAACACAAAAGTTTCGCGATGTCTCTTGCTCTGCTTGAGACCTGTATATCCGAATGAAATGACTAGAAAACTCAAAAGGACACCAACAAGAAAGGCTTTGGTGATAAAAGATTCCCTCTTTTTGAAATCGCTACGAATGGCTCTTGTCATACTATACATAATAGATTGGGGTATGGGGTTAACGTTTTTCGAAATCAAAAGTAGAAAAAAGATTTACTCATTTTCGAAAAAATAAAATAAAAAATATATGTTCTTTAACATGCTAAATAAGCTTGGATTTTAGGTGTAAAAGTTTAGCTTATGTCCCCTCTCTTCTATTTTTCGAATAGCGCTGCGATCTTAAAAGGAGTCTCATAGATTTATAGTAAAAAAGCCAGGGAAGCGTCTTTTTCTGTTTTTAATAGTCAATTAGCTATGATACTTGTTATATTTGTATTTAGATTTAAAAATAATGAAAATAGATACCAACCATATAAAAGAACGTATCAAAGGTACTTTGATAGAATCTTTAGGCATAGATTTTTACGAATCGGATGACCAAGATACTCTCGAAGCTACTATGCAAATAACTAAACAGCATACACAAATCATGGGTGTTGTACATGGCGGAGCCACAATAGCATTAGCCGAGACAGTAGCCGGCATAGGCTCTAATGCCTTATGCGGCGATGGCGAAGCTTGTTTGGGTGTTCAGATCAGTGCCAGCCACATAGCCAGTGGCAAGGTGGGTGATACGTATAGGGCTATTGGGCGAATAGAACACAAGGGGCGCATGATACATGTTTGGAATGTAGATATATATTCCACTCTGACGGGCAAACATATCTCAGCTATTCGCATTACCAATGCCGTGGTTAAGAAACGAGACTAAATAAGTGAAAGCAGATTAAACCTTTTAGTATATTTGATGTTCTAACTAAAAAGCAATAAAACAAAAAGTATGAAAAAATATATATTAATTTTCCTGTCTGTTGCATATATGCTCACTTCGTGTGGTGCATTTAATGTCGTTGATGTTGATTCGTTAAGTATAGGTATGTCTCGCAATGAGGTAGAGAAAGTAATGGGTAGGTCTATTCGCACTCTGTCGTCGACATATAGCCAAAATGGCAGACAAGATGTGTACGAATATAAAACCTATAAACAGGACCATTATGCGGTCGAATTTTTAGATAATAGGATGGTTGGCTATGAGTTTATGTATACCGATCAAGTGCAAGTTTCTCCACCACCTCCGGGATACAATCCGTCGCCGTCTTATCCTTCACGTCCGAGCAGGCCACAAGAGCCACCGAGGCCATCTCAACCGAGCAGACCGTCGCAGCCAAGTCGCCCACAAGAGCCCGATAGACCTTCCACAGGCAATCGTCCCTCAGATAACACTCGCCCTACGGCACCACAACCAAGGTCTATTGGAGGTGTTGCTCCTGCTCAGGCAGATGAACCCGTTAAGGTTGAAACAGATTCGACAACAAAGTAATTATAACAATGATATGTGTTATATTTTAAGATGTTGAAGAAGGAGTCACTATACGCTAACGAAGAACGATAAATAGTATGTTTGATAAACTCTCAGCCCTGTTTGATCGTCAGCATAAATTAATTAAATTATTAACTCTCAAAAAATAAGTAAGTATGAAAGGTTTTATATTAGGATTAGCAGTTGGCGCACTAGGTGTGTATGCTGCATTAAAATTGTCGGATGAAGAGACAAGAGAACAATTGCGAACCAAAGCAACTAGAGCAGCCGAGAAAGCTAAAGATGAACTCGATTACGGAATTGCACTTGGCAAAGGAAAGCTTTTGCGCGCAGGGGTTATAGCTCGCCAAGAGGTTAGAAAAGGTAAAAAGAAAATCAATGAAGTAGCAGGCGATGTTGCAGGCAAACTTTCAGAAGAGCTTTCTGAATTTGAGACCAAGGCAAGAGCCAGAGCCAACTCATAATACTACAAAGTTCAATTCTATGTGCCGTTTTTACATAGACCTCACTCTTTTAAATCCTCTTTTGTAATTCGGCATCATCATACAAGCTAGTATTTTACACATTGCTTGACCCAAATATTCACTCTCACTATACGAGTCGGCATTCTAACCATAGAATGCCGACTTTTTTATGTTGCTGCCTATTTTTAACCGCATAGGTTAAAGTTGTTTTATTTTTGCTTTCAGTCCTGTTTTATCAAGCGATATCCTGTTTTTAACTAAACGGCTGTCATTTTTTAGATAAAGAACCCTTTTGTTAAAAGGTTTGCAAACGATTGCATAACAAAAAGTCACGATTTTGTCTTTAATACATTGATAAAAATAAATCAAAGATGATATTTGCATGGGATAAAATTCCACAGTATTCGTAAAGTAGTAGTGTCTTTACAAATACGAATAGATATGTAATAATTAAATTAATAGTGTTAATCCTTAATTTTCATCACATGAAGAGGAAACTAATCCAAACTAAGTGTTTTAAATTGTTCTTGCTTGCTATATTGGCAATGTTTACATTTACCAATGTATATGCTCAGCAAGGAGAAACTATTTCCGTTAGCGGAAATGTAAAAGACCATCAAGGAATACCCTTGACTGGAGCAAGTGTAGTAGTGAAAGGAACCACCAACGGAGTAATGACCGACTTTGATGGTAACTTTGAAATCCAAGCTCCTCAAAATGGTATCCTTGTAATCTCTATAGTGGGTTCTAAAACAAAAGAAATAGCTGTAGCAGGTAAGAAAAGTCACATTGTCGTTTTAGACGAAGATGTGGAAATGTTGAAAGAAGTTGTTGTAATCGGTTATGGCTCTGTCAAAAAAGATGACTTGACCGGTTCTGTAACAACGATATCGGTCAACACATTAGTAAAGGGGATGGCTACATCGGCTACTGACCTCTTGGTGGGTAAGGCTCCCGGCTTAACTGTAACCACTGATGGAGGTGCTCCCGGATCAGGAGCAGTGATGCGTATACGTGGAGGGTCGTCAGCTAAAGCGAGTAACGATCCACTTGTAGTAATAGATGGTCTGCCTGTTGATACTGAAGGTGTAAACGGTATGTCTAATCCATTGGCTACAATAAACCCTAACGATATCGAAAGCTTTTCGGTATTGAAAGATGCTTCATCTACTGCTATTTATGGAGCTCGTGCATCCAATGGTGTAATCATTATTACCACCAAGAAAGGATCAATTAGTATAGGAGGCAAGAGAGCAAGTGTGAATTACAATGGAACTTTTTCGGTAAGTACCAAAACAGGAAATGTAGATGTAATGAGTGCCGATACCTATCGTAGATATGTAACTGATACCTTCGGAACAGGTAGCGATCAAAGCAAAGCATTAGGCACAGCTAATACAAACTGGCAGGATCAAATATTCAAAACAGCACTAAGCACCGACCACAACGTTTCGGTAGCTGGTGTAGCAGGCAGCTTTTTGCCATATCGCGTGTCGTTAGGCTATACAAACGAGAATGGTATTCTTAAAACATCTAACCTTGAGCGCACGACGCTATCGTTGAGTCTGAGTCCTCAATTTTTCGATAAGAAATTGAGCGTGCAACTTAGCGTGAAAGGTATTTACAATCTCAACCAATTTGCAGATAAAGGAGCAATCGGTTCTGCCACTGAGTTTGACCCTACGCAACCGATCTACTCCGATAGTAAATATGGTAATGGCTACTATATGTCATTGTCTAAAGAAGGAGCGCCTAATGGTATTGCATTGGTAAACCCCTTGGCTATACTAGAGCAAAAGAGCGATCAGTCGCGTGTGCGTAGAAGTATTGGTAATTTGCAGCTAGATTATAAGCTTCATTTCTTACCTGAGCTACGTGCTAACGTAAATCTAGGTTACGATATATCGGAAAGTATTGGCTGGATTGACATACAAGATAATGCGCCTATGACATATACTTGGGGAGATAAAAAAGTTGGGTATGGTGAAAACAAAGACTATACCGAGAGCAAAAGAATGCAAATATTGGAGGCCTATCTAAACTATGCTAAAGAAATAGGCAAACACCGTTTCGATATTCTTGGAGGATACTCTTGGCAACACTTTAGCCGGGCAGAATCTAATGTTTATCCATATTCGCTCGAAAGTGCTGAAAAATATAAAGAAGAATATTACAAAGGCGGTGACGGCTATTCGGCCGAACGTTATTTGATATCATTATATGGACGATTGAATTATACATTCAACAACCGTTACCTAATGACCTTTACCTTGCGCGACGACGGATCTTCACGTTTCCACAAAGATCATCGCTGGGGATTATTCCCTTCAGCAGCAGTAGCATGGAGAATAAATGAAGAGTCGTTTATGAAAAAACAAAACTTGATATCAGACCTCAAACTTCGCTTGACATGGGGGATCACCGGGCAAGAAAATTTAGGGAAAGGTGTTGGAGAGTACCCTTATATGGCAAGATATTTCTATAGCAAACCCGGAGCGTATTACTATTGGGGTGATGAAAAAATAACCTTACTTCGTCCTGGGGCTTACGATAGCCAACTCAAATGGGAAGAGACAGAGACATTCAATGTCGGATTAGATTTTGGATTCTTGAAAAACCGCATAAATGGATCGATCGATGCATATCAGCGTAGAACATACGACCTATTGAATGAAGTTGCAATACCGGCAGGGGCTAACTTTAGCAATGTATTGCTCACCAATGTTGGTGAATTAACCAACAAGGGTATTGAGCTAACTTTGACAGGCCGTCCTATAGAAAGTAAAGACTTGAATTGGACAGTTACTTATAACGTGGCATACAACAAGAATAAGTTCACTAAAATGACTCTGTTCGATGATCCTCAATACATTGGTATCAAGCATGGAGGAATAGATGGAGGTACAGGAACCGAAGTGTTGATTCATGCACTGGGAAATCCTTTCAATTCATTCTATGTATACGAACAAGTATATGACAGCAACGGTAAACCAATTGGTGGAGCCTATGTAGACCAAGATGAAAGTGGCGATATTAATGAAAAAGATTTAATTAAGTACAAAAAGGCAGCACCGGACGTAACAATGGGTCTGTCATCTCAGTTGTCATATAAAAATTGGGATTTCAACTTTGCAGCGCATGCCAATATTGGTAACTATGCTTACAATAATATTCAGTCTAATCGCGAGGCACAATCTACCATGTTTGACCCTTCGGGCTTCTTGAAAAATCGAGTAACTAGTGCTGAATATACAAATTTTGTGACTCCGCAGTATCTATCTAGCTATTATGTGCAAAATGCGTCATTCGTACGCCTCGATAATGTATCGCTAGGTTATACTTTCACCAATTTGATCAAGGGCGTTTCAATGCTTCGCCTCTATGCAACAGTTCAAAATCCGTTTGTGATTACCTCTTACAAAGGACTCGATCCTGAATTTAATAATGAAGGAATAGACAAAAATATTTATCCTAGACCTCGTGTTTATATGGTAGGATTGAATGTTAATTTCTAAAATAAATACAAATAAAAAGATGAAAATATATATATATAAATCACTCGCATTATCCTTAATATTAGGATTATCTGCAAGTATGACATCCTGCTTCGATGACTTGGATACACTTCCTACCGATCCCTTAGAAACCACATCAGACAAGGTGTATGGCAGTTCTTTGGATGCATACAAATCGGCTGTGGCAAAAATGTATGCCGGATACGCTATTTCAGGAAATAAAGGAGGGGATGATGATAAAGATGTGGTAGGAGTAGATGGTGGAAGCCAAGCTTCTTTCCTTCGTGCTTTATGGAATCTACAAGAACTACCTACCGATGAAGCCATCTGCTGTTGGACTGATATAGGTATCGATCAATTCAATTATATGAACTGGACTTCAGGTAATCTTTTCATCAAAGGAATGTACTACCGTTTATATTATCAGGTAAATCTCACAAATGAATTTTTGAGAGAAACAACTGATGAAAAATTGAATGATCGTGGTGTAAGTGATGCTGTAAAAGCTGAAATAAATACATACAGAGCAGATGCTCGTTTTTCGAGAGCTTTAGCTTACTACTACTTGTTGGATATGTTCCGCAATGTTCCTTTTGTTGACGAAAACAGTACTGTAGGAAAAGAAGGCGCAAGTCAAATTAATGCAACCAACCTATTTGCTTATATCGAATCAGAACTCAAAGCTTGCGAAGGTCTTTTAATAGATCCTTTTGTCGGATACGACAGCAAAAATTATGGTCGTGCAAATAAAGCTGCTGCTTGGGCATTACTATCTCGCTTATATCTCAATGCTGAGTCTTATATTGGTACTGCCAAATACACCGAATCATTGACGTATAGCAACAAGGTATTAGCCGTAGGTTATGATTTAGAGCCTGTTTACGAAGATATGTTTAAGGCTGACAATCACAAGTCGAAAGAAATGATTCTTCCTATCCGTTACGAAGGAGGAGATACTCAAACATGGGGAGGTATGACATTCATTCTGTCGAGTACAGTACCAAGTTCTTTGCAAGCTGCAATCAATTCTCCTGGAGCTTGGCAGGGCAATCGTGCCCGTGTATCTTTGCAGGATGTATTTAAATCAGAATCTGGTTATTCTTCTGATACTCGCTATTCGATGTTGAAACCAGGGCTAGCCGAAAGTGTTGAAATAGCTGATCCAACACGCTTCGTAGAGGGTATACCGGTGGTTAAATTTGTTAATGTGAATAAAGATGGATCTTTACCAGCAAGTAATCAACCATATATCGATTTCCCACTATTCAGATTGAGTGAAATATATTTGAACTATGCCGAAGCTGTTCATCGTGGAGGCACAGGTGGTAATATATCTACAGCACTAACTTATGTGAACGATTTGCGTAAGCGTGCCTATAACAATAACCCTTCGGCTACTGTTTCTTCTATCGATAAAGAATTCATATTGGATGAGAGAGGACGTGAGTTTTTCTTCGAAGCACAACGTCGTACCGATTTAGTTCGTTATGGTAAACTAACTGACGTTTCATACGTTTGGACTTGGAAAGGTGGTGTCGCAGGAGGTAAATTTGTTGATCCTAAATTCAATATCTACCCTATTCCAGCTGATGATATGGGAGCCAACAATAAGTTAACACAGAATGCAGGATATTAATAGTAAACACAGTATAAAAATGAAAAAGATTAATATATTTTTTCTGATCTCGATTTGTTTATTTTCATTCTTTTCGTGTAACAACGATGATGAAAAAATACAGATCAACGATGCCGACAAGGTAAAACCAATTCTTCAAATGGATCTGACTCCTCTTAGTGGAATGGTTGTGAATGCAGCTACAGATATGAAACAAGTACTAGGAACGGCTACATGGACAAAATCTGAATTTGGGGTAAACTCTCCGGTGACCTATGCTATGGTTCTTTCTCTTGACAATTCGTTTAAAGATGAAGTTGTAATGTCGACCTACAAAGATCATTCAGTAGCAAATGATGTTACTCTTGAGATGATCAACAAAGCAACAGCTCTGTTGACCAAGGAGTCGAGAGAAGTGAAAGTTTATGTAGCTCTCAAAGCTTATCTAGGAACGGATGGAATAACTACCCCATTATATTCCGAGATTAAATCGTACATTTTCACATGTTACTATTTTGTAGCTAAAGATCCTCTATACCTAGTAGGAGATGGATTTATCAATTGGGATAATACAGTAGGAGGCATAGGTACTTACCTTCAAGTAATGTTTGCTAATACCAGTGGCAAGATAGATTTGATATACACTTTTACAGGCAAGTTCACAGCCGGAAACGGAATTAAGTTTCCTATCCAAGCTGGTAACTGGGATACAGCTTATGGTGTTAGTGGTTCATCTCTAACAGCAAATGGTGGAGATAACTTTATCGTGCCAGCTAATGCTAACTTAGGGAATAATGCAGGTATTTACACCTTGACAATAGACCTCGCTACCAAAGCGATCACTATGGTGCCTTACACCACTCCTATTGCTGCTACTGATATTTATCCAACAATGGAGGTTATCGGCGATGGAGCTAATGGCTGGGGAGAATCAGATGGTATTGCTATGACTCAAGTATCACCACATGTTTGGGTAGCTAAAGATGTAAGTCTGAATGCCGGTAAAGCCATAAAATTCAGAACAGATAATACTTGGGCTAATAATTGGGGACCAGCTGATCCGAAAGATCAGGAATTACCTTATGCAGTAGCTATAAAAGGAAGCTCTCACAACATAAACATTCTTAAGAGTGGGAAGTATTATGTAGCCTTCAACGATTTATCTAAGCATTATATCATTGCATTGATGGACGATCTACCTAAGAAATAGACAGCCTTAATATCAGCATATTATTTTTAGAAACGAGGAGTGGGGTATATTCCTGCTCCTCTTATCGTATCAATACCATCGCAAACGTTTGCATAGAAAGACGGATACAATTATTATATAAATTAAAAAAGAGAGAAATGAAGAAAAGACTAGTAGCTTTTATGTCTCTATCCCTTATCATAATGGGGATATCGGCACAGGAGTTGAAATCGCCTGACGGCAACCTGACTATGAAATTTGCTATTCAGAGCAATGGTGAACCTACCTACAACCTTACTTATAAAGGAAAGGATGTAATCAAAACCAGTAAACTCGGGTTGCAGCTCAAGCAAGAAGTAATTGATCAGAAATTTGATTTTACTGCCACCTCCGTTCACCCAATTATCAGCAATACGAAATTAGATCCCAAAACATCTTTATACGATGGTTTTGAAATTACAAATACCGCAACTGCATCGATAAACGAAACATGGAATCCTGTTTGGGGCGAATCAAAGGAAATCCGAAATAATTATAACGAGTTGGCTGTACCGCTTGATCAGAAATCGACCGATCGCCATATAATTATACGTTTCCGTTTATTCAACGATGGTTTGGGTTTTCGTTACGAATTTCAACAACAAAGCAATTTTGCCTATTTTGTAATCAAAGAAGAGAAAACTCAATTTGCGATGGCAGGCGATCACACAGCCTATTGGATTCCGGGCGATTATGATACCCAAGAGTATAACTATAATACATCTAAATTGTCGGAAATAAGAGGATTGATGAAAGAGGCTGTTATACCAAACTGCTCTCAGACACCATTTTCACCAACAGGCGTTCAAACATCGCTGATGATGAAAACTGCTGATGGACTCTATATCAACCTACACGAAGCAGCACTGATCAATTATTCGTGTATGCACCTCAATTTGGATGATGCCAATTTTGTATTCGAATCGCATCTAACTCCCGATGCAGTTGGCGACAAAGGATATATGCGTGCTCCGTGTACATCTCCGTGGCGTACAGTAATAGTGAGTGATGATGCTCGCAATATATTGGCCTCTAACATTACAATAAACCTAAATGATCCGTGTAAGATAGAAGACACATCGTGGATCAAGCCCGTTGTAAATATGTAGGTGTGTGGTGGAAATGATTACCGGTAAAGGCTCGTGGGCATATACTAACCAGTTGCCAAGCGTTCAGCTCGGCGTTACAGATTTTGCCAATACCAAACCAAATGGAACGCATGCAGCTAATACCCAAAATGTAAAGAAATATATAGATTTTGCTGCTCAACATGGTTTCGATGCCGTATTGGTAGAAGGATGGAATGTGGGATGGGAAGACTGGTTTGGTAAATCGAAAGATTATGTTTTCGATTTTGTAACACCCATACCCCGATTTTGATGTCAAAGAATTGCACAACTATTCGAAAAGTAAAGGTGGAAACTAATGATGCACCACGAAACATCAGGTGCTACCGTAGAATCATGAGCGTCATCTGATGCCGCCTATCAGTTTATGGTAGATAATGGTTACAACTCTGTGAAAAGTGGGCTATGTCGGTAATATTATTCCTCGTGGCGAAACCCATTATAGTCAGTTTATTGTCAATCATTATCAGTATGCAATAGAAAAGTAGCGGAATATAAAATCATGGTAAATGCTCACGAGGCGGTTCGTCCAACAGGAGTATGTAGAACTTATCCAAACCTTATAGGAAATGAATCGGCACGTGGAACTGAATAACAGTCTTTTGGAGGAAATAGACCAAATCATGTAACAGTGCTTCCATTTACCCGTCTTATTGGTACCTCATGGATTATAAATTCGGGTATCTTTCAAATGAACCACGGGGTGTTGATAATCCTGATACTTAACAATCATTGGTATTTGCATTGTTTAGTGTAGAAGTCTGTTGCAAATGGCCGCCGATCTACCTGAAACGTATGAGAAGTATGTATGGATGCTTTCCACCCCATCAAAAGACGCTGTTTATCGATTGGGATGAGAGTAAATACCTCGAAGCTGAGCTGTACCTGGACCGAGTGGCTCGTAAAAGCCAAAGCCAAAACAATGGTCGGTGGGCGTGAAATGGTCGTACATCTACCATCACATTCGACTTCTTGAACCGAAGAAAACGAGATATTCTATTGTGAGGTTGATGCTAAAGAGGATAATAAAACCAATCCCCAAGCCTATACTATTCGGCCAACGAAGGTAACGAGCTAAACAAAGTTGAGCTAACTTTGTGCTCCTGCCGGTGGATATGCTATCAGCATTGTGGAAGATGTGAACTAATTGCCTTATCATTATCAGAGCCCTTTGGATGGTAAGAGTTATCCAAAGGGTTTTTTATTTACTCCTTAAATTAAAACACATAACCATGAAAAAAAATATGGTCTATTTGTTTTATTTTGCTTCCTATTTTCAGCTTGTAAAGACAATACGAATATACTGGGGGAGATTTCTGTAAATCCAGGCGAATTGACAGACAAGCCTGTACCCGGAAATTTGAGGGACGGTATAACTGTAATCAGTGACGACTCATTAGCCTTTATGCTTTATGCACCTAAGAAGCAGGAAATTCATCTTATCGGCGATTTCAATAATTGGACAACTACCGATAAATACAAGATGAACAAAGACGGCGATCGGTTTTGGATCAAAATCGGCGATTTACAAAAAGATAAAGAATACATCTGTCAATATCTGATAGATGGGAGGATAAAAGTTGCAGATCCATACACCACTAAAATATCAGATCCATGGAATGATAAAAGCATATCATCCTCGGTTTATCCCGGTCTGCAGGCGTACCCTGCCGCTAAAACTCAAGAAATAACGATGGTGGTGAGTACCAAAACGACTACTTATTCGTGGAACACAACACCTTCGGCAACCAATAAAAAGCCCACCTGAGACGATGAATTGATTGATTCTGTGATTTTTAATTGACTAGGGTATTGATAGGGCATGGTTAAGAAAGTCAGATGAATATAAAGATTCGAAGCATCGTATGGTCGAATGCCATTTTCACAATGAGTTTGAAGGCACTAGTAGTTGTGGATATAACCCGTCGTTCTTCTTTGCTGCCGATAAGGCATATGGTACACCTGACGATTACAAAGCGTTTATTGATGCCTGCCATCAGAAAGGAATGGCTGTGATAATGGATATGGTACTCAACCATAGTTTTGGACAAAGCCCACTGTTGCGGATGTATCAAAATGCAGATGGAACACCAACATGAAATAATCCGTAGTACAATCAAAGATTCAATTTTTCGAATCCACATGCCCAATGGGGAGCTGACTTCAATCACGAAAGCAAGCAGACTCGGCAGTTTGTCGATAGCGTATGCTCGTATTGGATGAAAGAGTATAAAGTAGACGGATTTCGTTTCGATTTCACCAAAGGATTCTCCAATACTCCATACCCTGCCACCGGCAACAATGCTTGGGGTAGTGCTTACGATGCTGCTCGTATCAATAATTTGAAACGCATGACCAACGAAATATGGAAACGTAAAAGTGATGCAATTGTCATCTTCGAGCATTTGTCAGACAATGCGGAAGAGAAAGAATTGGCAGCGCATGGCATTATGCCATGGGGTAATATGAATTATAGTTTCAATGAGTCTACTATGGGCTATGGAGGCGAAATCCCTGAGGGGAGAACAGAACCCAAAGGCAATGTAACCTGGGCTTCGTACAAAGAAAGAGGATGGACTAAGCCCAACTTGGTAGCATATATGGAAAGTCACGATGAGGAACGCATCATGTTCAAAAATCTTGCCTATGGCAAACAAGTAGCAGGTTATGATGTGCGCAATTTGGCAACAGCACTAAAACGTACTGAAGCGGCAGCTGTGATACTTATGTCTTTCCCCGGGCCTAAGATGATATGGCAGTTTGGCGAACGAGGTTACGATCAAGAGTTGAACAACGATCGCTTAGGGAAGAAACCTCCTCATTGGGAATATATGGATGTACTCACCCGTAAATCGTTATATGATGTATACGCCAAAATGAATGTTTTTTGTGCATCCAATCCAATATTCTCTACAACAGACTATATCACCAACACAAGGGATAACTACAAACAGATTTTATTGAAGTCCCCAACGGGTTATATATGCGCAATAGCAAATTTTGATACCGTTGCCCTTACAGCAAATGTTGCATTCAACAAAATAGGTACATGGACAGATTCCTTTACAGGTGCATCGATTAATGTTACCGCTAACGAGATGTCAATACAGCTCCAGCCGGGTGAGTACTGCTTGTATATGATTAACTGACAGTGATGTAAGTTATATATGGAGACGAGGATGCCTAATAGTTTGGGTATCCTCGTTTTTTTATTGACGATCTCGGTGAAATTGTTAGCTTTATGGAATTCTTTTACACACACACACACATGATGAAAATAACTATTTGGTTGTATCTTATACTTTCAGCTATAGGATTGTTCAGAGTACTTTAGGAAATTTTAGATTGTATTGTCAGCTACAAATATGAAGCTGTAGATACTTATGGATATTTAAATAGCAAATTTTTGCGGTTGTTTATATTTGCGATCTATATTCTAATTTGTATCCTTATTTCGATTATTATTCTATTCAAGATGAGCATAAAACAAAAATCCCAAAACCATTCAGGTTTGAGGATTCAAAATTAAAGTGGAGCACAGCGGACTCGGAACTGGCTCACCTCGACACTGTCAGTGTCGCGCTCTAGCCAGATGAGCTATGCCCTTCCTTTTTCGCTATTCGGATGCAAATATATTAAATATCTATGACATATTTCTTTAAATTCATATTTAAAATTCTTTTTGGTACCGAATCTTTTGATTCTGAAACAATTATATCAAGAACTCTTTCTCGTAAAAACTCTTTTCGTGTTACCAAACTAATCTCACGCACAGGCGTAATGTTTTTGAATGGTCGTACGTTCTTCTTCTGTTTGTCAGATAATCCTTCGATAGCCATTCATCCTTCAAGCTCTTTTTTAGCATACAATGACGTTTCCTGCGGCGTGACGTAGGCATAGAACTTCTCGTAATAGATAGGATATTCGGTAATCTTGTCATTCTTCAACGGAGTAGCCAATATGGCTCCATCAAGATTGCCGGTTAGTAATTTTTCGATTATCTGCCCTGTAGTAGTCTCTTCGATTACCAAAATGATATCGTAGCCATTTTTTTCGTGTATTTGCATCAATTTGGGCAGCAAATAGGGGGCGATAGTGGGTATAATACCCAACTTGAAGACACCTTGTATAACTCCCTTTTCTTCTTGGATAATCTCTTTCACCTGCTTCACTTGAGAAACGATGACCCGAGCCTGATTGATAATTTGAGTGCCAATTAGAGTAGGTTGAACTGGCAATTGGCTACGATCAAAGATCTTCACGCCCAGTTCGTCCTCAAGTTTCTGTATCATCATACTCAACGTGGGTTGAGTAACAAAAGATGCTTCAGCAGCTTTAGCAAAATGGCGGTGATTATCCACCGCAATAATGTATTCCAATTGTTGTATATTCATACCTTGTATATTTAATATTCGCGCTCGCCAAAAATGGACGAACCTACTCTGACCATTGTTGATCCCTCTTCGATAGCTATTTCATAATCGTGCGACATACCCATTGATATATCTTTAAAATATTCGGCATCAGCAAGATGATTTCTCTTTATTCTGTCAAAGAAAGATTTTAATACTTTAAATTCGTTTCGCATTCTATTTGCATCATCGGTATTGGTTGCCATACCCATGATGCCTGATATTTTAGCGTACTTCAGATCTTTCCATTCGCCATTTTCTAGAAAATGGCGACATTCATCGAACGAAAGTCCATATTTACTGTCTTCTTGTGCTATATGTATTTCGAGAAGGCAATATACTATTTTATTTATTATAATAGCTTCTTTTTCTATCTCTTCAGTAATGCATACCATTCATGCTGTGTATGGTGAGGTGTGTAGGGCAACATCGATTTCACTTTGTTGGTTTGCAAATTTCCTATAAAATGCCACTCGATATCGGAAGGGAGTAGTTCATGTTTTTGACTCACTTTTTGCATCCTGCTTTCTCCAAATATGCGTTGCCTCCCGTCGTAGATGCGTTGTATAGCATCTACCGGATGAAATCTCGATACCGCAACGAGTTTTACATCTTGCGGTATGTTTCTTTTGATGGCAATATAGTTGTCGACAATGCTCATTGGTCAATAATGTTCAGTCTAAAATTATTTTTCGTTTGTCTGTTTCGGCATATGGGAAAACGTCCATGATAGCACTTTCGGACAGCGAGGCTATCACATAATCGGCCAATGCTCCCGCCATACCTTTTTCTATAACTTTCAGTGCTTGTTGTATATCAGTAGCTTGCGCCAACATCCGCACAGCAGTTTTTTTCTCAGTGCCACTTTTCTCATCCAGTGTTACGAACATGACTTTAGCTTTAAAAAAGCGGTCGCCAGCATCGTTAAAAAACAATTCAGATAGTTTGGCTCTTTTTATATCAGCAATTGTAAAATCGCCCGTAATATATGGCTTTATCTCTTCTATGATACGAGCCTCAGCCTCAGTAAATGACATGGCATCAACGAGAGATGGTTCTGATACTTTTTTTTGCATTCCATTTTCAAGCATCTTTTCGTAGCTTACTTTGCATTCAAACCACTTGTGCATAATTTTTCGTGTAAATTAATTATTTGATAATTCTGTTGTGTAAATAACAGAACAAATTTAATAAATAAAATTGATATTTGTCTGCGTATTTAGAATCTCTGTCTATTAAAAAAGTAGAACGAGAAATTCTCCAAAGAATCTCTCGCTCTATTTTTTTATTCATAAATTCATCGTTCGTTCTGATAATGATAGTCTCTGAGCTTTTCTTGTAGCCTTTTGCGGGCAAAAAAGATTTTACTTTTGACCGTTCCTATCGGCAAACTGAGCTTTTGTGCAATTTCTTCGTACTTATATCCCGGAACGTGCATCGAGAAAGGGATCTTGTAATCGTCCGGAAAAAGGCGCACTGATTTTTCGAGTTTCAGTTTATTAGGGTGCCCTCAAGAAGGAGCCCCGAAGTGGCATATTGAGATGATACAGATTATCAGTCTGATTCATGATTGCCCGACTGCGTACTATACGTCTGTAATTACTTACAACTATATTGTGCATGATAGTAAATATCCAGCCCTTGAAATTTACATTTTCGTAATATTTCTCCTTGTTATCCAAAGCTCTCAGCGTAGTTTCTTGTAATAGATCTTTCGCTTCATCTTTATTAGATGTAAGGGTCAGAGCAAAACTCATCATGTTGCTTTGTAGCTCAATAAGCTTTTCTTCAAAGCCTTTAGTCGCATTATCAAATGTTGACATAATAAAAAAAAATAGCAATGGAATATATAACTCAAATCAATTAGTGCCAACTATATAAATAGATATTTTTAGTATCTATTATAAGTAAATACGGCAAATGTAAGTATATTTTTCTGTTTAAGTGTATTTTCTGGTGTAATTTTCGCCCGAATCGATGAAGAGTGTTTCTAGATAGATATTTTCTATTTGTATATAGATTTTAATTATATTATTATTGATCTATTATCTATGTGTGTTTAACCATTGATTATTCGTCTTCTGTACCTTTTTTTGAAAAATCAGACAAAATGGCACTGCTTTTTTATGGCATTTTATTTGTATATCATTCTGTCGAAAAGGATGTACAATTAATACAATTATAATACAATAACTATGGAACAAAGAAAAGGACATATTGGGGTTACTACAGATAATATTTTCCCCATAATCAAAAAATTTTTATACAGCGATCATGAAATATTTTTACGTGAACTGGTCTCTAATGCCGTAGATGCCACACAGAAGTTGAAAACGTATGCTTCGTTAGGTGAATTTAAGGGCGAACTTGGTGATGTATCGGTACGTGTGGCAATTGATAAAGATGCCGGCACTATTACAATCAGTGATAGCGGAATAGGGATGACTATAGACGAAATAGAGAAATATATCAATCAAATTGCTTTTCGTCGGCAAATGAATTTCGGACAAGTATAAAAACGATGCCAATTCAATAATAGGCCATTTTGGTCCATTTTTTACTCTGCCTTTATGGTATCGAAACAGGTTGAAATTATTACCAAATCGTTTAAAAGACGGAGCAGAAGCCGTGAAATGGAGTTACGATGGATCGCCACAATATACTGTCGAAAAGGCAGAAAAACCCAATAGAGGAACCGATATTGTATTGTATATAGATGACGAGAACAAGGAGTTTCTCGAAAATGCAAGGATAGAACAGTTATTGAAAAAATATTGCCGTTTCTTGCCTGTGCCTATTGCTTTTGGTAAAAAAACAGAATGGAAAGATGGTAAATCTTTAGAAACGAACGAAGATAACATGATCAACGATACCAATCCATTGTGGACTCGCAAACCATCGGAATTGAAAGATGAAGATTATAAAAAGTTTTATCAAGAATTGTATCCTTTCACCGACGAACCCATGTTTTGATACATAACAAGATTCAGCTTTACTCCAATCAGGTTT
This sequence comes from Drusus annulatus, assembly GCA_022651775.1. Lineage (NCBI taxonomy): Eukaryota > Metazoa > Arthropoda > Insecta > Trichoptera > Limnephilidae > Drusus > Drusus annulatus. The sequence continues at coordinate 4,042 of JAGWCC010001592.1, read as the reverse complement.
TTGTGACCGATTCGGTAGAAGGCATCGTACCTGAGTTTCTCACATTGATGCACGGTGTGATCGATTCGCCTGATATTCCGCTGAATGTATCTCGATCATATTTACAAAGCGATCAGAATGTGAAAAAAATATCGAGCCATATTACCAAAAAAGTTGCCGATAAGCTCGAAGAAATATTTAAGACCGACCGCACACAATACGAAAGTAAATGGCATAGCCTCAAGGTGTTTGTCGAATACGGAATGTTGACCGATGATAAGTTTTACGATCGGGCACAAAAAATATGTTTGTTTAAAAACACAGATGGCAAGATATTTACTTTCGACGAATACAAGATCCTCATTCAAGCCAATCAAACAGATAAGGATGGCACATTGGTATACCTCTATGCCAACGACAAAAATGAACAGTATACCTATATTGCCAATGCAAAAGATGCAGGGTACGATGTGTTATTGTTTGATGGTCAGTTGGATACGCATATGTCGGGGCTTCTTGAGCGCAAGTTCGAAAAGAGCCATTTTGTACGTGTGGATAGCGATACAGTAGATCATCTGATAGAGAAAGAAGAGGCGAAAGAAATTACACTTACCGATAAAGAGAAAGAAGCATTGAGTGAGGTATTTGTTTCGCAATTACCTGAATTAGACAAAATATCTTTCACCACCGACTATAAGTCACTTGGCGAAAAAGCGCAACCTGTGCAGGTGACGCAAAACGAATTTATGCGCCGGATGAAAGAGATGTCGGCAATGCAAACGGGAATGTCGATGTATGGTGATATGCCTGATACTTATAGCATGGTACTGAATGTAGATCATCCACTGGTGAAAAAGATTGTTGCAGACACTGAGGGGAAAGACAAAGAAGCTGTGGCAAAGTATGCCTCTGAGAATGGGTCGGTACGACAACTGATCGATCTGGCTTTGTTGTCGAGTGGAATGCTCAAAGGCGAAGCATTGAATAAATTTGTGAAGCGGAATTTGGATATGATCTAAATAAAAATTCTATTTATTGAATAATAAAGCACCTGAAAATAACATTCAGGTGCTTTTCATTTTTTATATTTGCAAATGATACTTCGCCGATTGAGTATAAATAGCCTTTGAGTTGTTACCTATATAGATACAGAGATTAACTTATAAACTAATACACCCTAATTAAGGTCGCAGACCTTTTTACTACTTTTCTATCTATAACAGCAAGAGTTCATTATGGATTTAAAAACATTGCATTAAATATTTACATTTACTTAAAATATTCAATTGTATGATTTTTAGAAAAAAACTACCTACGGCATTTGCTTGCATAACCCTAGGTTTAGCGGTATTGTCGTCATGTAAAAGTGGAGATGCAGCCGAGGATGTGCAAGACTATACGCAATATGTAGATCAGTACATCGGTACGGGCGATCATGGACACGTATTTATGGGGGCAAATGTGCCCTTCGGATTGGTACAAGTAGAATTTAATAATATCTCTCATGGTTGGGACTGGACATCGGGCTATCATATTTCAGATTCTACTATCATGGGGTTTGCTCATATGCACCTCAATGGTACGGGTATCGGCGATTTGGGCGATGTTTCGTTTATGCCTCTCACAGGCGATGTGAAATTGCGCAGGGGAGCGGGTCTTCCTCAATCGGAAGCGATGTATTCTTTATTTAGGAGAGATACAGAAAAGGTGAAACCGGGCTATTATGCCGTACATCTCGATCGTTACGATGTAGATGTGGAATTAACTGCTACAAAACGTGTGGGTTTTCACAAATATACTTTTCAGCCATCTTCGGCCAAAGACCCTCGCATCGTTATCAATCTAGAAGCGGGTACCGGATGGGACAAACCAACAGAGGGTTATATTGTTCAAGAAAATGATTCAGTAGTTTCGGGGTATAGATATTCGACAGGTTGGGCTAAAGACCAACGGATTTACTTCACTGCCATATTCTCTGAGCCGATTACAAACTTTTCGGTATCGGATAGCTTAGTGCATCATGATGGCACAACGCTTAAAGCGGAGAAAGTATTTGGTCAAGCTAAATTTGCTCCTGCTGATGGCAGCAAAACAATCTTGGTGAAAGTTGCTTTATCGCCGGTGAGTATAGATGGTGCAAAAGCTAATATGCAAGCAGAACTGGTAGATTGGAATTTTTAAAAGACCATCACAGATGCTACTAAGGCATGGAATGAGGAATTGAGCAAAGTGAAAATCAAATCAGACGATCCGTCTGTTATGCGCAATTTTTATACGGCAATGTATCATTCTATGATTGCCCCTTCGGTATTTAATGATGCCAATGGAGACTATTTTGGTACGGATAAAGTAGTTCATCGTAATGAAGGCTTCACCAACTACACTACCTTTTCACTTTGGGATACGTACCGTGCGGCACATCCATTGATGACAATTATCCATCCCGAAAAGATGCCTGATATCATCAATACAATGTTGAATATATCGAAACAACAAAACGGTAAATTACCTGTATGGCACTTAATGGCTAACGAAACCGACTGTATGGTGGGTAACCCCGGCATTGCTGTTGTGGCAGATGCTTATTTGAAAGGTGTTGCAGGATTTGATAAGGATGCAGCATATTCGGCTCTGAAAACATCTGCATTGCAAGATGATAGAGGGCTGAATTATTATAAAGAATACGGTTATATTCCTTTCGACAAGGAGGAAGAATCAGTAGCTAAGGGTCTGGAGTATGCTTTGGCAGACTGGACGGTAGCTCAGGTCGCTAAAGAACGTGGCGAAGCTAAAGATTATGAATATTTTTTGAATAGAAGCAACTCGTTTGCCTGCTATTTCGACAATAGTGTCAATTTTATGAAGGGGGTGGACTCGAAAGGTAAATTCAGACCTGAGCCATTGGATCCGTTCAAATCGGTGCATCGTGCCAATGATTATACTGAAGGGAATGCGTGGCAATATACATGGCTTGTTCCTCACAATGTGAAGGGATTGGTTGATCTCTTTGGGAGCGAAGAGCGATTTATTCAAAAACTCGATTCTCTATTTATCGTAAAAGGCGATTTGGGTGCTGATGCTTCGCCTGATATCAGTGGTTTGATTGGTCAGTATGCTCACGGAAACGAACCTAGCCATCACATTCTTTATTTATACCCCTATGTAGGGCAACAATGGAAAACAGCAGAAAAAGTAAGAGAGACACTCACTACACTCTATCATGATATTCCGGCAGGAATTTCTGGAAATGAGGATGTAGGTAAAATGTCGTCGTGGTATATTCTTTCGGCTCTCGGGTTTTATCAGGTAGCTCCCGCTGGTGGTGTATATGTGTTTGGTAGCCCCTTAGTAAACGAAGCTGCTATCAATGTGGGTGGAGGTAAGATATTTACTGTGAAAGCCAATAATAACAGCAAAGAGAATATTTATATCCAAAGCGTAACACTAAATGGACAGCCATATACAAAATCGTATATCAATCACAAGGATATTGCAGCCGGTGGAGAATTGGTATTTGAAATGGGTAAACTTCCATCTGCAACATTCGGGGTGAAAGTGGAAGATAGACCGCAAACTATTCAATAAAAGAAAGATAGATTTGATATAAAAGCAAAGGAGAGTTTCACGCAATGTGAGACTCTCCTTTTTAGATAATTTATTTTCTCGGTTTTTTATAAATCGAAATCCGACTGAGTTCTACTTGTTGTTTTAGCAGGTGCTAGTTGTGTATCATTCTTGGGCGTAACAGTTAAAGGACGCTTAAAGAATTTGGTAGATCGGTCGTAAGATATTTCGTAATACATCTTGCTAAACAATTCGGGTGTGCCAACTAGATGTGCATCACTGTATTTGATTTTGCTCGATATTTTAGCATTGCAACTGCTTGGCGAATTGCTGCCTCCATATTTGTTGCATTCTTCTAGAAACATATAGAAGCGAGCGATATTTTTAGTTGATGACAATTTGAATTGAACTACCAGTACATTCTCTCTCAGTATTACAGCATCTGCTTTTTGTACGGCATCGATAGCTTGCTCACCTTTCTTGATCATATCCTCGTGGT